>JAHZNF010002609.1:5984-17063 GCA_027744215.1 Troglopedetes dispersus
TTTTTTCAAAATCACTTTTCCAAGGAACCCTTTGAACTCCTTTACTTCCTAGTGAAAGAACACACACATAAGGAAACTTATGTAGCATGTATCTTTTTTTATCCATTGTGTTTGTGAACACAAGAATGAAAAAAACCGGTGAGCCCTTTTCAGTAAACCAGAAGAAAGAAGAAGAAAATATATGTACGACGGAGTTTACATACATGAACAACTTTTCTCAGAATCATTTTTTCTGTTGCTTAAGTAGTCTGTGTAAGGAACACACACACACCTTTCTTATTTTATCCATTATGTTTGTGAACACAAGAATGAAAAAACCGGTGAGCCCTTTTCAGTAAACCAAAAGGAAGAAGAAAATATATGTACGACGGAGTTTACATACATGAACAACTTTTCTCAGAATCATTTTTTCTGTTGCTTAAGTAGTCTGTGTAAGGAACACACACACACCTTTCTTGTTTCTCAGCAAGAATGTAAGTACGTTTGTGAAAAAAAGTGTTCAAGGAGTAAATAACGTTTCACATTGGTAAGCAGCACTCACGTGCGTATTATCCTGGTGTACTTGAGTGACTTAAAAAAACTTAGGTAACTAGCAAAAAATAGTCTTTTCACTTTCCCTCTTGTCATTCTAAGCACATGTTTATACCTCCTTTGTCACGTTTGTAGGAGATGAAAGGAAGGAAACTTAGCTTTGTTTGAAGTTTTCAACGATTCTGCTGTGAAGAGCAGAAGATGTTTCATTGCACGTCTCGTTTACTAAAGAACCTAAAGTATATTTCTTTCAAAAGTTATAAAAACAGAATACTAGAAAATCTCAATATAATGTTTCAGGCATGGCACACGTGCTCACTTAATCAAAGTAGGCAAAAATGAGTATCATTTAAATTGAACCGGTTTCTTTTGAAAATCATGTATTATTGTGAGGAAAATGACTGAAAGGTTCAAATTCCGTAGAAAACATTATGAAACAAACATTGAAGTAGCCAAAAATATTTAATGTTTTAGTTTATTCCCTAATTTGTACTTTTTAATTGCCACTCTTAATAATAATTCCAAGAAATTTGCGAACTTTTTTAATCAAAGTTTTTGAAAGTTGTCCTTGTCATACTCCTTGACTGATATTATAAACATGATGGGAGAAGAACTTCTCTGGAAAATTTTCTCTCTGGCAGTTCTCTAAATCATTTTCAGAACTCTCATATATGCAAAGAATGCTGTGCCAAATGTTTCAAAACAAAAAGTAACTTTTGAAATAATCATTGTCATTACAAAAAAGGTTGAGAGACTTACGACCTTGAAAGTATTCTAGTATAATCACTTTTGTTCGTTCCAAAAAGGAGAACAAAACTTTTGTTCATGTAAAATATTCAGAAATATATCCATTATTATTACTTCTTTGCCATAATTAAATAGCTGAGTCAGAATTGCACAAGGAATGTCTTTAGCAAAAAAAAATTCAACCCATTTCTTCACGCACGCAAGATATCGATCATTGTGCGGGGCCACTAGTTTCTTATTTTAAACAAAAAGCTATACTAGACCAGCAAATATCATCACACATGTTATAACATCCATTTAAAAAACACAAGCCAGTTATGTTGCAATCCGAGCATTAAATTTATTTACCTCTAAAAATAAATAGTACGAGTTACACCACTAATTTTTTTTCTTTCTGAAAGCTACCAATTATTTATGCTCTCTTCTGAAAAAAATCAATACAAGAATTGCAAGTTGAACTTCCCTCTAAAATTCTCCATAGGTCGCCCTCCCAAGCAAAAAAATAATTTACTACATATTTCAGTGAAAATAGCGTGCCCAAAGTAAAAAAGACGGAGTCGGTGTGCGCCAGCAAAGTAGGAAATGGAGCGGCGCTAGAAATGGCTTCATTTCGTTCTCCATTTTATATCTATATATTATATCCCATATTTTTTCCCAAAATGAATTCTGACAGAGCTTTTAAGGAAGCTCATTAAAACAAAAAAAGAGGAAGAGGACCGGAAGAGTCAAAGTGAAGAAGTTGAAATACGACTTTTACTTCTTTTTTTCCCATCTCCCTTTAGGAGAGGCTCATTCCTATTTTGCAATTTTACTTTTCTCTTCTTGTCTTTCACCGTCATTAGCTTCCTTTTTTCCGGGATGCCAGACGAGAGACGTATCCGAGAAAAAAAGTACGACTGTCTTGACATCCACTCTTTTCAGCTGAGTTCCATTTTTACTTCATCAAAGTGAACAGCCCGAAAGCTGAAATGTCGAAACTCATTTCATTTCATTGCATAATATATCCGTACAGTGTATTCTTCACTCTTAAAAATTTCAACATCTGTGTTGTTGCACACACACAACCACCCAATGCACAGTATGTAAACTAGTATACCAAGGAAATATGCACAACCCAGCCCAACACTCCTGTGAAGCCCACTCTGTAATAAATTCACAAGAGAAAGGGATCTCCAAAAAATCTATTCTTTATTTTCTTTCCGTCTTTTTTTGACTTTCTCTTTTTGTGGAACCGTTGTTGAGAAAAAATGGAGAGAGTAATCTCGCACTTTTCAACCGAGTTTTTTTGAGTTGACGACTCCCTTGAAAAAAAGTGAAAACAGTTGGTAACAGGAAAGAAGGAGCAATTTTTTGTGTTGTGTTGTGCGCACAACAAAAAAAATGTATAGAAGAATATATATTCCCTACTTTAGAATTCTCTCCTGGTAATACAAGTATTTATTGGTGTGCTCTTTGTTTTTTCAAGTATGTCGTAAGCTTGGAGTTGAGTGGAACAAAAAGTTTTGTACTCCGTTTCATATATGGCTTTATTGTTTCCCTTTTGATTCCAACTACCTTTTCATTAGGACGGAAAAAGCTCATTAGAATGCTACAATTCTGCCCAACATTCTACTATGTTGCAACAGGGAATCTGTGTGAGTATACGGAAAGGCTGGTTAGGTTACGTTGTAGTTAGTTTCTCTCCATGAAATGGATTTTCATTTCAATTGAAAAAAAAACTAGCTTGGTGCGGTGTGTGTTTGTTTTGCACAACAATAATAATGGACAGGGAAATCAGTTGGCTGACTTGCCTAAATTTCCCTTTTCTAATGAAATAGATGAGATTGGTGGACGGAGAGAATGGGAGAAGTGAGTCAACTGTTAAAATGAGATACGTATCTAATCACGTGACACAATGGAGTTGGAGCCCAGCAAATAGAATAATATGTTACAGTTTGTGTGTAAGTTAGTAGGAAGGAATGAACTAAGGAGACTTTGGCTGGCACTAACATATTACACGTGGAAATGAAATGGATATATTATTTTCTAAAGGAGGAAAATAAGAGGCAAAAAGAATGAACTTGAGTAATAATGAAGATTCAAGTTAGAAAACAAAGGGAAAGTGGGCGAAGTGGAGGAGAAGGGAAGAAGAAGCTCGGAAACCACTGCGCTCCACTCCTAGATACAATTTTTTTTACTAGACAGCTTGTCATTTACAAAGAGGCTCCTCTTCATCTTATTACTGCACACAACTTAAAGTTTAGTGGATGCTCTGGAGTTTCGTTCTTAGTTCCAGAAGGAAAGATTCTTCAAGTGGAATGGAAAGAGGGCAGAAATCAGATTTTACTGAGTTGTCACTAAGAATCATTCATTCATCTTTTTTTTTAAAAAGAAAGAGAAGATTGTTATTCCTTTATTCTTGGCTAGATCCTCTTATTCTTGAAATGTTCTTTATTTTGGGAATTGCCCTCCAAATATAGAAGCATAATATAGCGCATGGGGAATTGTGTGGACAAAAACACTTGTGAAAACATTGCATCCATTAAAATAATATTCAAGGTTCAGAAAAAATTAAATCCCCTCAAAGTGCGTACAAACGGATATATTAGCATAGTAAACAGAATGGAACACGGCGTGAGCTTTAATGTGCACATAAAATGAAGGGCAAGAAAGGAAAAAAATTCATAAGTATATTTACATTCCACTTTTACTATTTACTATAAATGTACAATTCATCCTTAAATATGTAATCTACTTTTGAGTGTGCCCAATCAATTCCCTGTTTTCCTTTTTTTGTGGCCAGGGAGTTCCATTAAGAAAATGAAAATTTGGAATTGAAAGTGAATGCAAATGACGCATGAGGCAGTGTCAGCCTCCTAAAATAGAAATTAATGAAGGACTCGCTCAAGTGTAACATATACAGGGTGTAACCCATACATCCACTTCACTCCGAATAAAAAATATCGACATAAAAATGCATAATGTATTTATACCTTTATCCACCACAAAAAATGGCGAAATACTATTTAAAGGACGCTTACCAGAAAAAAAAGAGGACAGGCTGGACTTCTTGACCATCCTTCAAAAAAAGGAAAATGTATGGCACTCAGTACCGCAAATCATTACCCTAGATATATTTTTTTTTCAAATGTGTACACATTCATCTTATTTCTTCATTCCTCTGCAAGACTTTTCTTATCCACTTTCCAGCTGGCCACAAAATTCCAAGTATTTTTTAACGCCACAGTACATAAACCAAAAATATCGGATAAGACGTATCTAACAATAAACAGTTGTGTAAAAATGGGGGAAACAGACCGGAGACGATATCACTTCCCCAGTCGTCGTCCCAGTCGTAAATTCTCAATTTCGAAAAACAAAATCACAAATCCTTCTTCCGGTAGAGAGCCAGTGTGCCACACGAACATATCAAAACCATTTCACTATATTCCCGGAGAAATATCCATGTGTGTGGTTGGTACACTATACAACCAATATACATGCTCCATAATACATATGTGTGGAGGTACTCCAAGGTTTTTTTCGTTTGACTGTGATAAATTGCATTTCAAATATTCTACTCAGCCGTCGCCCCCGATAAGCTATGCTTTTCATAGAGATTATCTCTGTGCGCGAAGAAGAAGGAATTTTCATTCCAGAAAATAGAAGAGAAACGGTCTTCTGATACTGGTACGATTTTTTTGGTGCAGTTGCCTAAGTCCATCCATATTTAAGTACGTCTTGGCGCCGTCCCTGGAAGATGTGTACTGGAATGCTTTTTTGAGAGTGTCTTGCTCTTCTCTCTCAACGTCTTCGACGGTTTTTCGTTCGGTTGAATGAAATATATTTGATATTTTCACAGATTTTCACTATTTCGCCTTTTTTTAAGTGAGTGAACTATTTATATCGCGAAGGCTTCTGACTTGAAAGGATACCTACCTATAATATGCTATGTTGTGAGTGCTCAGAGCAGCAAAGAAAATTTTTGTTCCTCTTGAGTGAAAATGTATCGTCCTCTCTGACGTCGTCTCGTTCGTTTTTTTTGTCTAAAGTAAATTTAACATTTGGAAAGAAGATAAGGCGGGTGCCAACTTTGTACATGGTATAAAAAACTGATAAAAAAGAGCTTTCATTCTTCATAACGTATATTTTTTTTCTAAATATAAAAGTAAATTTAACATTTGGAAAGAAGATAAGGCGGGTGCCAACTTTGTACATGGTATAAAAAACTGATAAAAAAGAGCTTTCATTCTTCATAACGTATATTCTTTTCTAAATATAGTTTACATTGAACAACTTCTTGGCTGCATTTCCTTATGCGATAATGGAATAGTCCAACTAAGGAAGGAATGAAGCTTGTATAAAAGAATAAGTTTTTTCTTAATAAAAAAGGCAGTTGGAGGAATCAAGCACCTTATTATTCTTATCATTTTTTTCTACCAAGAGGAGAAAAAGTAAAATTGTGGAGAAAAGGTCAAAGAATAAAAATGTTTTCCTTCTTCTTCTTCTGCATCACAACTTTTTTTGCGAGGATAAGACAAAGGTTATTGTTCTCAATTCCGACTTCCTGTTTCAGAAAAAAGCACTTGACTATTTATATCCCAACCTTGCTTCCCACTCAGTTTTTTTCCTGGTGAAGTTTTCATCCACAAGAAGATTATGTATTATTCAAGTATAATATCTTATTTTTATGGTCATATTGAAATGTGTGAACTTTTCCATTTTCACTCTTTTGTCTTGTGGTTCGGAAATCTGAAAAAAACATTTCCGCTCCTCTTTATTGAAATGCTCATTTTAGCATTTTTTTCGTCGCCAGCTCATTCTCAACTAATCTAACGAAAGTTGAGCACGAGTTGATAGAAAATAATTTCATTAAAAATGGAGAAGTTCCTTAAAAAGAATTTTTTCGCAAAGGAAAAAAAGACTGTTAAATGAAAACTGCAAGGGTTCCCTTTAAAAATTGCGCAAAACTCTACAAAAAAACGGAGCAAGAGTCAATTATAGGATTTTCTGCTCCAGATTTAACCATCCTATTTTTTGGAGGACATGCCATCACACACGAGAACAAAACCGAGTAATTTTCACTGTACCACGATTCCCTAGTTAGCATTTCCCCTTTGTTGGTAGTATGCTACCCTGGAAAACTAAAACAGTGTGTGCTAATAATTTTCTCCGAACCACTTTTTTCGAAAACATTGCTCATGTTACAGACACAACAGCGACAGCCTCGCAATTATAAGGACTACCTCCAGCGCCGAGTGTGGTAGTTTTTTGGGTGGTAATTACTCCCGAGAAGAGGTATGCAAAGTGGTGATTAGGTTCTCAGACTATTTTCTACGCTCACTAGCGTGGCCTAAAGGACTTGCTGTGCTCAGTTGTAAGCGTTGGCTTCTATTTCGAGGAAAATGAGGCTTGTCGAGTAAACTAGACATTTGTCATGTTCCCCATGAATGCATCCCTTGTATCACTTATCTTTTTTTGACCACATGTTATCCAACCAGTTGAAGGTTGGAGCAGCCTGTAATTATGCATTACGTAGGATTCCCAACAATATTAGTTACACAACAAGAATTCCATATTTTTTATTAGCTTCGCTAAGCGGAAAGCTAGACGGACAGTTTAAAAAATTAAAGGCCACCGTATACTTTTCAGATTAGGTCTGCTCATTAAGGGCCCTTTAGCAAACAAGTAAGAAGACGTGAGTGATGTAAATAGGACAAGATAAGGTTGTTCTGGCTGGCCTCACATTTTGTAGTTATCCATTATTCAACTCTGAGTGAATCCACCACATCGAAGGAAGATTTATATGACAAGTGGAACTGGCCTTGATATTATTATTTTTTATTCTGGCGGTGCACCCATTGTGAAAACGTATATTAGTAGCCTTGTAATAAAAAAAATTAGAGAAGACATGACACGGGGCATGTAAAAAATGATGGTGCATTTTTCTCTTACCAAACGATACTCGTTTTTCATGATTCCTCTGGAAAATTTTTTAGTCTGGAAGAGTAAAAATTGCGCCAAGAGAGAAGAGAAAATAATCATAATAATTTGTAATAAATAAAACACAATTTCTTTTTCAACTTTTCTCTCAGTATTTTTGCCTCACTGCTCTACTGGAGGCGGGCACTCCATCACCATTTAAATGGTGTATGCACTGGCAGTAAAGAAATAAAGAGAATCATTATTATATTTATGGAGCTTTATTTATTGGTATGATTATGCAAGTACGACATGACTTGCCTTTAGGATCACTACCTAAAATAAGAATTTCAGGTTTGGGTCACAGTGAGAGGTTGTGAACAAGAAATTTGTGCTTGCGAGAGCAGGAGTCATATCATTACAGAACAAATGATGATGATGTGGTGCTAAAAATGCTCCATCTTATGAAACTTGGGGTCTCCTCGTGTTCAACTACTGCTTTTAGATTGCAGTACGCACACAAGAAAGCATGTAATTTGCATACGTGTTGTTATTTCTTTCTAACAATATTACATCAAAAATGTAACCTTGTCAGTCGATGGAAACCAGAGCTGACGGGGGAGTGGGATAACCTGTATAAATGAATTTTCAGTGGCAAAAGCCGGAAGCGTCAGGGAACAGCAGGGCGGACGACAGGAGACGAGACAAGGAAGCAGTCAAAATTCATTTTTGTGGCGGGTGTATTGAATGTTAATAAGTTACGATACTTTCCAGCACCACCAAAGCCACCGCACTGTGAGAACAATAATAAGAAAAAAAACGGAATAGGCTGAACTGTTATTAAATGCGGTGCGTCACGATAAAAGGAAAGAAGCATGATAAGGAAAGTGGATTGCAATAAGTTGCATTGTTCCTTTCCCCACAAAGGTCTTTAAATTTAAAGTAATTTAATTGTCAACTCTTTCATGTAAAGTGGCACATAATGTGGACTTGGAGTTCACCACTACCATTGTGGAGGAACCACTACTGTCCCACATTATATGCAACGGTTCTCCAAAGCAATAATATTATTACAATCCTTTCTGACCCACTTCTACCTTTTCTTCTTAAAAAAGGTCATAGGTCCTTCAACGTCGGCGGCATTCAAGCAAAAAAAAATAAAATTAATTGAATTGTAAAAAAAGTGCTCCTTACGATCTCTTCCACCAACCCTGTTCTTTAATAATAATACGAAAAGGTACTTGTAAGACGTCTCTGAAGTGAATGTGTGCCACTTCTTTTTTTTATATCCTCGAATTTCCCTGTATGTACTTCCGGACTGCACACGTTATTATAAAAGAAAGTTCATTCATTTTAATTTCTCCTTTTTGCTCTCCAGGTCTTCTTTAATTCGCGAAGGCACATTCTTTTTTTTCTTCGTCCTTCCTTTTGAGAAGTGTGTTGCGTGCAGACGAGGCGAAGGCAGAAGATTCCACTCTTTATTAATTCAAAACTCATCACGCTGCTCATTTTCATTCATTCAAGAGACCAAAAAAAAACTTCAAAAAATCCATGTCATTGAACTCATACCAAGAAATACGAGCCAGGGCCAGAGATGATGGAAGAAAATGGGAGAAAATCTGAATTACACAATCAACCACCAAAGAAATAAAATTTAATCCGTCGCATACAATTTTCTCCCATTCAAAGACACTCTCCCGATCCCGATCTAATTTCATTTTCCTTTCTTCGAAATCAGTCATCGCGAAAAAGGGGGATTCATTAAAGTACATTATTAAACTTCACGTCAAGAAAAAGGAAAAATCTTTAATATAATTTTTTTTGTCCCGTCAACTTTTTTTTGTCAATTGTCAGGGAACTCCTGAACCAGAACTCAGAATTCACAACCCCTTATCCCAGCCCCAGCCACATCACACTTTCAACTAATATGAAAGCTATTATATGCACAGCTCCCTCTCCTTCACATCTTTTATTAACGAAACCTGAATACACATTTTAATCCTTTTTTTTCTCTAAAAAATTACCATGAGACGATCCTTGCATCTACGATCGCGGTTAGGTCTTGTCAATCTGAATCAAAACTTGTCATCGTATAGCTTATCATCAAATATGAGAGCCGGAGAGCGGGATTTTATTAACCACATCATATGCATATAGCAATCAACAATTCATCTCCATTTAACCTTTACCACTTCACTGCAGCATAACAAAGGAAAAATGGTTAATAATAAATTGGTACTTATAAAATTGTATGCTGGTAGGCAGAGTAGCACACACATTAGGTATAATATTCTTTATGTGTCCAAATCCTCTTTCGGCTTTGGTCCCATTACTCAACAACAAATTTGTGATTTAAATTCCCTTGCTAAAAACCCTGTACTTTGTGGAGCAAAGCTATAATTTTATAATGTGCGTTTGGCCTTGTGAGAAAATCCTAGGAGCGCGTTTCCCCATCCAGAAATCTCTTTATTACTACAAAACTCCCTCTTGTCATCGGCATGGTTGTGGAAAGAAGACCACTTTTTTCACTCTCGGGCTCGATAAACCCTTGTTTAGTATGGAGCAGAGGTTACTCATAAGTGGTTATCAGCTCTCTCTCAAGGTCACCAACTGACAACTTCACATCACACAAACACAAGTCTTGTTTGATGCTCCTGCTCACTTTTGTCTCCACTTTTTTTAAAGTGCACCACAAAAAAGAGCACTAATGCATATGAGATGAGATTCTAAGCGAAAATGAAAGGGAAAAGAGCCATGAAAAGTTTCTGCCATCAAAAGCTCCAAAATGATTATTTTGATGCATTTTGTATTCCTCTTATCTCAATCTAACTCTCATCTTATATAGCCTCCTGTGAAAACAATTCACCATTTCAGAATAAATTTTCACGGACAAGTTTTTTTTCCGCGAGAGACCTGTATAACAAGGGAGAAAATTACATGTAATTATTTTTGCCCACAGGAAGAAAACTTCGACTGATCATTTCCCATTCTGTTTATGATGGTAATGATGATGAGCCATGGAGCGATTATGCAAGCTGCTGGTGGGCTCCAAGCATTTACAAAACAAAAAATATTAGTTTCTCCTTTCTTTTAAGTTAGAAACCTGGGAATGCCTGAATACCTAGTAAAATAGTCATTGTTATGCAAATTGGCCACGCACAATTTTACAATGTCAGGAGGAACGGGGGAAGTCGAACGGCATGGAAAAGCTCATTTCAGCAGTATTTATCTTTTATACGCATTTTACAAATTATAACGAGTATGTGTGCATACAAGTTCATATATTCAGGTTGTGCCGACATAAAATTTTCATCGAACCTGAGGACAAGCGAAGCCAACAAAAGTACGGAATGGAATGCAAATCGTTTGTGTTTTTTTATTATTTTACCAAAAGTGCATCCAACAGTTTTCTTGGTCGGTAGTAGTGGTAGTGGTGGTGAAGTAGTAAAAACGGAGCGAGTGCAATAAACGCCTCTTCTGATAAATAACCATTCAAAATTCACACCAAGTTCTCCACTCACTACTTAGTAGTTATTGTGATGATTACGGTGGTCCCATCCCATTATGCACATTCCTTTTTAAAAAACTCGGCAAAAGACTTGAAAAATAAAAACCTTGAAACACTCACACACTCACCGACCGACACTCGTTCATTTAGTCATTCATGCATTCAAGGAGAAACGATGCGTGCCATACAATTTTCGGAGACGAATAAAAAACTCAACTTTTTGAAGTGCCTTCAGAGCTGTGAGCACATAATGCACACAATAACGTTTCTTATTCCGTCAATGAAGACAACATAAATGAGGGGGAAATGCGCAGTTGAAACCCACGTTGCTCTCAAGCAATATCGAGTATTTGTCTGCGTCGTTATTACCTCATATATAGAAAACAAACAAA
>JAHZNF010002610.1:0-13265 GCA_027744215.1 Troglopedetes dispersus
AAATCATTATGCACAAGTTTATAAATTAAAAACTAACAATTGCTTCGACCTCCCAAAAATGTCACGCCATAATGAGGAGGAATTCCATTTTTCTAAATTCAAATTCTATAAAATGGCACCTTCCTATTACACACGAGAGGAAAGGATATTTCTTAACGATAAGTATGGTCTTTTGAGTCATGACCTTGTGGCCGTTACAAAACAACTTGAAGACTGTAAATGCCGACATTCCGATTTTTAACACAGAGCGTAGATGAGCAAAATCCACTTTTTTACATAGGCGTGTAAATGAGAGATTTTAGTTTTTTTCCCATAAGACGCCATGGTAAAGCGTTACAGCTTTTTATGAAATTCCCTGTACATATCTACCTAGCAATAATATGTTTCCTATCCAGTCATGCATATATTCCTGTTCGCTTTTTCATTACTGCCGGACGTAGCCCGTACTATAGAATGGATATATCAGCAGTCTATTTTTTATTGCTCGTTCAAAGACATTTTCAGTCTGCCTGCACATACTCCATTTTCTCAAGAAAGACGTCGTCGCCGTCATTACTCCAGCCACCAGGAGCAACTCGACGGTTTATGGATGCGTCGTTTGGTTTGGAAACAGTCATTTTGTATGTACGTTTCTTGAAGTAATACGCTACTTTATCCAACTTTTCAGTCTCTTCTCAACTCAAGTTCAAAATGAAAAGATGGGTAAATCAAGTAAGCGCTAGATCGTCATTTGTATCATGGCATATCACATTACGAAAAAAAGAACGTGAGCATACCATATAATGCATACCATATAATAAATCGGAATGAACTCGGTGGGCTAAAAATGGAGGACGAGTTTGAAGTAAACACTTTCGCAGCTATTCAAGCTACATAGCTGGAAGGCAGCATCTTTGGAATTATCCACCAGAATTAAGTGCTGCTTTCCTGCTGCTTCTTTCCTGATTAATATTACTGGTATTATGCTTGGCGGGAATGAAAAAACATAAAATAATGAACCCGACAAACGAAGAGAGAAAACTTGATAAGCTACATTTATTTTAAATACTTAGAACGGAGCTAAAAAAACAGGATACAGACATAGCGAAATGCAATTTCAACACTACTCGAAAAATATTGCGTCAATGTTCGGATGACACTTTTCCTGCCTGAGTTTGCCTACTTCGTTTTTGGTCCGTGATACAACACTGAAGCAAAGCGGATGCCAGGAGAGAGACGGTGGCGATGTAAAGTTCAAGTTTTTATAACTCCTTGTACATATGGTCCTTTAGTGTTTATCCTTCGAACTGAGTAAATTGGAACGTTGATAAGTATGGGGTGCTGCTGCTGGTGATGATGATGATGACGACAAGAAAGCAAAAAGAAATGAATGAGTCTTTTTTTTGGTATCTCTAAAATTACACAACATTTCTCTTCCTTTCCCTTCTTCCGTGATCTTCGTGCAGGATCCTTTTTTATGCTTGTTCCTCCAACAAAAAATACCAATAATATTGCCAATAGTTGGAATAGCGGGGAAGCAAAAACCTATATGAGGTTGAGCTACTACAACCTTGCCTTTTTAAGATGAGTGTGCTCGGAAAAATATTTTGGATTGTGAAATAGGGAGAGCAGGACAGAAAGAGAAACAGCAGCTGTTCGTGTTCATCTGGCACATATATCTCTGCCTTCTTTTCGCTTTCCCCAGCAGAAAAATAGCATCGTGGATGTCTACTATCACTACAAGTCTTGCATAGAGAAGAAGACTGAATGAACGAGGCTAAGAAATACGAGAGGAAAAAGCCGTTTGATGTAATAGAGGTGAAGGAATGTGAAAGTGGAGGTATGCCATAAACATGTTATACACACACACAAATGTTATATACCTGTACAGCAGGTTTTTCTCGAGGTTTAGCATCCTCAGGGAGAAAACTTAAGCTGACCGAGAAAAAAACATTGTAAAGGAAATTCGTGATTTCCGAATCTTTGGATTTTCATTCCATTCATTTATCAAACTCACTTTTGTGTTATTTCCATATCTCACTCACACAAAATTACACTCCCGATCCTCATAAGTTAGAGTGCACACACACATTTCTGTACACACTCCAATAATCCATTCACTTTCTCCTGTCTCGAAGGAAAGGAAAAAGGGAACGGAATTCATTGCAGAAAGGAGAAAAAGGTTTCCCACAGGAAACCAGGGAAAAGAAATAATCCACATAAGCACATAATATTTATTTTGATGATGATAGCTTGTCTTTTTCTCAACCATTATGTGTTACACATGTGAGATCTATAAAAAAGTAATACATGTACAAAAAATTCGATTGATTACTTTTACCTTTTGTTTCGTTATGCATTACATTTCCTGTGCAAAATGTCGAGATTGCATTTTGTGGGAGCAATGAAGCTGCAAGAATTTATAAATTTATTTTACTTGTATTACAATAATGCTTAGAGGAAATGCAGCAAAAGAGGAATAGGAAGTATGGATAGGCTGAACTGGAATTTTTACTGCTCAAAGTTTACGTATGTAAGGCTTCCTATGAAAGATAAATTCATGAAGCAATTAATCCTCCGGTTTCCCATTATCTTTCCTTTAATTTGTAAGACATAAAAAATACACAATAGGCATTTTTTACAAATTCAGGTCTAGCGAGTACCTTTTTAAGATAAACTGTGAGAAGGGGAAGGAAGGGTAGTGGTTGAAGCAATGAAGAAGAAAAACTAACTGCAGAAGGTACACTGGGGGATATTATATTGATTTTAAGCATTAGCATTTGAAATGGTCTTCATCATCAGAAGAAACGTAAAGAGAGAAAACTGAAAGAGCTCTTTATATGATGCTTCATTTTTATTCAATATATCCTTATGTTAAAGGTATCCAGGAATCCATATAAATTCCTAGTTCCTGTTCATGTATTTTTAACTCATTCATATATCGGATGAATATGGAAGACACTATTGGATTGGATATACAATATATTATCCTTTTCCGCATCATCTCCCTCGTTTTTATCGTGGTGGGATTTTACCAATACTTTTGAAAAGGGAAACACTATAACGAAGCACTTGCCTGCCTGCACCACTTTCAGCTGCATTAAACTTGGGTAAATTAAATTGACAAGTTTCAAAATTACATTTGCGATACACGTGCCTGTGGTCCCACTCCGGCACCTAGAAATACACGTGATCCAGAATAGTTTATGCAGCTGTGAAAGTGCATTTTTTGTGAGGTAAGAACATTTTGGGCTTTTTCTGGTGACACGATCAAGGTAATTTTATTGAAGCAAGTAATATACTCCTCTAACTCGTTATTTTCATTCGCTTTCCTTCCTCCAATCCAAGCTCGGAGCAATTTTTTGTTGCTCAAGTTGATAGAAGCTGTAACTGTGTGTAATTTACAGCACACACTGTCAGAGTATAAAATATTTTATTATGGATGAATCTATAGATAGACCTTTCCCGTTACCAGGTTTTTAGAGAAAGCTAGATCATCTAACTACTGGAAATACGCGTTGGATTACAGTACGTCATCAACATCACTGGACTGAAATATGCACGAAGCAGCTGTACACATTTTATACTCGGAAGTGTACACGTCTCCAGGCAGTTCACGGCTGTTTGGGTTTGAAGTGATGTAAAGGATTTTAGAAGGGATGAGAGCTTGATCTAGTTAGAAATTTGAAAGGATCAAGCCGAGTCAAACAACGGGAACAGAAGAACGAACCTAACAGTCCAATGAGGAAGTGGTACATTTGCTTAGGTATCGTGATATATTGCTTCTGCTTTGCACACAATACAAACACAAGTGCGTAGGTATATGCAATTTATGGACGTGCACATGCATTACTTCGAAACTGAGCAACAATTGAAGGAGACATCACAAGGATTTAAGAGTGTTGTACACGGACGGGTTTTTTTATAGGGAAATGTGTCTGACTTGTTTTTTTTGTACCGCGGATGTTTACTGTGTAGTCCATAAACTACCACGAAACACAGTCGTAGTAATATTGTAAGTTCACTTCCAGTGGTGCTGGAGCGAGATGTAGTCCGACAAATCAAATCAGTGATCCGAAGGATTTGAAGAATAAACTTTGTTCCGTGTTGCATTTATTTGTATCTGGGAAGCAGCCAATATTATGTAGTTCTGGGAAAGATGTATTACCTACGGAGCCAGTTCTGTCAGCTTCGAAACTAGGTCTCTGATCTCTTGTGCAAGTGATTCCGTTTGCACGTTTTGGATGGATGGATAGATTGATGTGTTTGATGTAAAATATGTAGATATATTCACACAGTGAGGCCGATACTACTATTGTTGGTGCTCATGTAGGTGATCGTCCTTGACTACTCGTTGTTGATCTGGGAAGTTGTACAAGAAGGATAAAGCATGTAGGAGGTAGAATAGCAAATAATATTAGATGCGCACAGGAGGGAAACTATATATATATATTGTTATTTACAACTTGAGAGCATTTGTGCTCTTAAAAGAAAGTATATATACCTACAAAGAGGAGATTCATTTTGTTTTCTTGGATCAACTCTCAACTTTCACTTGAACATTTCCCAGCAAACAACCTAACCGTTGAGGGTATAGTCTCTTTGATGAAATTATGTGAACCTTCTCATTTTATTTATTTACCTTATTCATATAAACTCAACGGATCTACAACTGATTTCAAAGGATTTGCTGTGGTGCTTTGAGCAAGCCCTGTCCTCAAAATGGGTACATCATTCTAATCAGCAGAGTCTAAACTGCGTCGTTCTTTGACATGATCGTCATGCAAAATCGATAAATTGGAGTGTTTGTTTGGTCTTGAGTGTTAGCATCAATGAGCAAAATTTCCAAAGATAACCTTTTTTCGATTTCCTAAACTTCATAGCAAAACTATGAACCGTTTAATTCGAGAAATTGTCGGGACGTATGTAAATGAAAATTTTATTAAATATTGTGTATATTATTCTGTAAACTTAATTCTTTATCAGGCGGCATTCATAATTTAAAATATGTGATACATTATTTGAACCCAAAAGTAATAAAATAAAAAGCGAATGAGCACTATAGGAAAGGGAGTAGGTATTCAAGTAATAAATAACCAAAATGCTCATTCAACCAGAAACGACGAAAGAGGAGAAGGACGACGAAGAAGGATATTAAGTTCATGCATAATTTCACTCATTGTTCAAATGAAAGTTATAGACTGCACATAACCACCGCCTGCAACGAACATCGTGTGCGGTGTGTACTATTGTACAGTACTTCATGCAACAACGGGGGAAAGTGAGTTACAATAATAATGATACTACCACATAATTCATTTTTTTAAGGAAAGGAAGAACTTGCACAGAACGAAATATAGTATGCGCTCAGTAAGTGGATTGGAAGAGAACAATTCGAGGAAGAACAAGAACTCCCACTTACTTTCCCCGAAGAGATGACATGCAGCATTCTGTGAAGAGTACAAGGAGCGAACGCCCACTCTCTCTTTTCTCTCTGAAAGTTTCTTATAAGGTATGTACCGTCGCGTCAGTTTTGTTCCAAGAACAGACAACCATGTATACATATTAATACATTACATGACAGAGAATTATTATGGTGCACATAACATCCATAATAATATAATCGGAGAAAACCACAGTACATTTTGGGATTCACAAGTACTATTCCTCTCTTCTAATTCTTCCCGTGCTTTGCTCTGTTGCTCTTGCCGGAAATTCGGGGGAGTTAAACCTGGAAAATGAATGGGTAGCGTTGTGGCAGGAGTCAGAGACAAGTCATTATTTATCTACAGCAAAATGATGTCGCACCCAGGTTGACATCTCTAATTTCAAATTCCAATTATTGAGTGAGAGGAGTCAACCGTCGTGTCTTCCCTTTCTCCGTGTGTTCAACCGGAGAAACATGAATATGCTTCTGCATTCTGCTTGAATCGTTTTTTTTTCTATCGCAGCAGTGACAAGCAACAACACCTCTTCCACACATACCACGATTTCAGAGTGTGCTTCTGAATGTTAATTCAGGAGACACATATTTTTTAAGCAAATCGCTGTCAAGTGGAATTGGAGTTTAGTGTACACGGTATCCTGCTAGGTAAAATTGTGTACGTGCTTCCGAGAAGGGGAACAACAACACTTCAAGCAGAACCACACTCATGATGATGACGCTTAGTACAAGAGATAATTAATAACATGCATGTTCGCTATTGCAACTTGTTGGCTTTGGGAAAAATATCAATTACTTTTGGTGCAGCATCAAAAATATTCAATTTTGTCTTTTTCTATACATACTAATATAAAAATTGAAGAGAAATTCTGCGGCCCAATAAATCCGACTTGCACAACTTGTTGGCTTTGGGAAAAATATCAATTACTTTTGGTGCAGCATGCAAAAAAATCGAAACAGAAACAACAAAAGCGACACCATTTATTATTTGTTATTATTATGCTTATGCCCAAGATAGCCGAGGTGTTCTCGAAGAAGCCCAGGTACAAAATATCAAAAGGTCATGATGATCCTTTTCTGAATATCTTTACAATTTCATTTTGTATTCGTCAGAAGCCTTTATGGTAATCCACAGCATTAAGTTATTGGAGCTTCTTTTTACAGCTCTTATATATACTGTTCCATCTTACGTGTGTGTGCTCCTTATGCTGTTGCTGGTCTTGTCAGTTAAGATCCGCTCGATCAAAAATATTCAATTTTGTCTTTTTCTATACATACTAATATAAAAATTGAAGAGAAATTCTGCGGCCCAATAAATCCGACTTGCAATAATGTTATTCGTTTCGTTTTCTATTATTGGATATCTATATATGTGTGTGCACAGACAAATATCACAGTCAGACCCCGGTCTGTCAACCAGTTGTATGATGTGATTGCTATTATTGAACCTGAGTGATATTGATATGATCCTCTCCAACAATACTTCCCCACTTCTTTGTCATGGAATATTATGACTTACGAATGGAAGATTGTAATGGAGGTATCCATCTACCCCATGAGTGTGTGCTATCCTGGCATCACTATTTCATTTCACATCCAATTTACAAACCTGCACTGCATAGGTGTGTACCGAACAGTTCCGTAAATACCAACACAATACATGGAACTTTTTTCATTTTATTCCTTCGTATTCCATAAAAATCAAGGATGTTACAAGTCGTATCGTTACCCATAGGCAGATGCATGTGCGACAGAAATATAAATAATATGTATAAAGCTTGAACTACCTTTCCTTTCTTAGAAGAAGGTACGTAATAAAGACCAAAGACCTTCCAATTGTGTAACAACAAAGTTATGCGTGATATACATCTTCATGTAAGCAGATAGGCAAGGACAAACGACTACGTATAAATAATATTCAGTACAAGAGTGTGGGTTAAGATCTACCGATCTTAAAATATAAAGTATGAAAAACCAAACGATCTAAAAAGTGCAGCAATTTAGAAAATTGTAAAGTGAAGTGGGGTCATCATGTCTCCTGACCTGTTTCACTCGGAAACTTCTTCCTCAACTCTGGGTTTTTGGAATTGATAATTGACTAATAGTTAGTAAAGCCAAGGAGAATTGCATCCACTTAGATTTTTTTAAAGTTGGCAGGCCTAGCGAATATGACTAACTAAATATTCACGAACTGTAATTTCTGCAACAATCAACAACCGTATACAATTCATCTTCATCGCTGCTGCACGTTGGTTGGAAGAGCTTCCAATCCAATTCTTCGGAAAATATTTCTCAGTCATCAGTGGTAAAGATCTGACGTAAATGTTAGTTTGTTTTCGAGCATATATACGTAATACACAATGCTCGCATATATGAGAGAACCCAAGGATTCAATGCCGAATGCAAACCATTGAATTTGCAGGCAAGTTCAGTTGCAATGTGGGAGCGAGGTTTTGGGACCACCGAACGCGCTCATTGTAGAAAAATATATGTAGCTATAAGTAAAATGTACAACATTACATTGAGTTGCATGCATCCTTGTTCACTTGCAACAAACCAAAAACGTCGTTCTCTTACTAACTCGGGAACGCTATAATATTGAATACCTGACGCAGTAGGAAGTAAGTAAATATATCACTCCAAAAATAGAATATAGTTTTTTTACTTTAGTTTACATCATAAGAACTTGCGGAGAATAGAGATTCCCTTTCATAATGCGTACTTAGGTTTTCCTCTTCCTTGGTTTCACCTTCAATATCAACATTTTCTGTTTTTACTTTTTTCTCTGTTGTTGTGCCTTTCACATTCTATCTTGCTCTTACTCGTTCCAAGAGAACAACACCAGTGAAATCCCCGTCTTCACCTTTCTCACACTTTCGTTTTTTTACTAGTCAGATGTATCATATTCCCACGTCAGGTCGCTTTTCATCAACAACACAAAGTGTAATATGGACACTTGCCTACGAACCGGCTCCATTTTATTCATATACCGGTTTTTGCTTAAGCATCCATGCTATACTTTTATTATGTATATTAGACTTTCTAGAGGCTCCGCTGATGGGATTTTCGTTTCGAAGAAGGATGAGGAGAAAGAGCTCTTCATGCTTTCCACGGAGATCTACCAAAAATGTGTGTTTTGTCAGTGGAAGTATCCCGAGGAGCAAAAATACTTTTCACCACTTCGTAACGTCAAATCACAGAGACAGACAGACTGGAGCGGTACAGCAGGAGCAATATTTAGACGAAGAGGAGTCGACAAGCACTTCACTTTTTTCCTCGCTTTTCAACTTGTGTATATTCTTTCCTTGTTGAAGTGTCTATGCGATGATTGAACTGTATGCTGTTGTGAGCGAAGCGGTATAGCTGTCCAAACCAAAATATCCAGGAGGAATAATAAGAGCATGTTTCGAAACATGTTTTCTTCTCCTTTGCAGTAAAAAGTAAGTAACCCATTACCATCTCACTTGGCCACACACACACAACTACAACCATTACCGCACCAACATCGCCCCGATGAATTGCATGAATCTTGCTGGTTTATTCTTCAGCCAAGCCGAAAGTCTTCCAAGAGGGAAAAATCAGTGAGACAGAAAATATAGAGCGAGCAGCAACAGAAAGTACATACACACACGGAAGGATCTCAATATTACAGATGATGGTAATACCGAGCTGGAGAAAGCAGACATACATTTTGCATGGCTCCAGAAGCATCATCATCATCCTCCTCGTCCGTCATCTGCAACAACAAATCCATCTTCGAAAAACTCTCATTTATAGACAAAGGTGTGCTGTTATGCAGCCTACCTGCCAGTCTGTGCTGGCTGTCCCGGTTTTATCTCAGCGCACTCAATCATTTCCTTCTCTGAACAGAGTTCCGCTGCTCAAGGCAAGGTGCCAGGAGCATGTGTGTGAGTACAACACACCTTCATATATTCTACTGGTTTTGTGTGGGCAGAGATGTCNAGCGCACTCAATCATTTCCTTCTCTGAACAGAGTTCCGCTGCTCAAGGCAAGGTGCCAGGAGCATGTGTGTGAGTACAACACACCTTCATATATTCTACTGGTTTTGTGTGGGCAGAGATGTCCATCTAATTTTGTAGAAATGCTTACCTCACTTACACATGCCCATCGGTCACATACAACCAAAGAATGCTTACTACAACTGTTACCGTTGTGTGTGGCCGCAAGCGGGGAAGGGATTGCATAAAAATATAAAACCTCTGATTATTTTTTGATGCCAAGTTAAGGAAGTAGAGTGTGAATTAACAACAGTCATTTAATAAAAAGTCTTCCAGCAAGCATCCACTGGATCTGGTTGGGTACTTGTTCAGAGATTCGCTAGCTCCTAAATTGTTATTGGTTTCCCACCTCCAAGTAAATGGGCCACAAATGGGAGCAGAGAGCTGAGAATGGCGGTGGTAATATACCGGACATTAGCTACTTTCTTGTAAAATGCGGTCTGCACTTTTACCTCAATAAACGCTTTCACACACCCGGAAGAAATCCTCAAGTTCCACAAAAACTTTTCCAACAAAACTACTACTTTTCGCATTTTGTCCTTGTATCTTGTCCTTTCTGTGTCAAGTTACGAAAGGAAGGACTGGTGTAGAACACAACGAATAGAATGTGTTCAATGTTTTTCCGTTTCCAAATTGTCATGTTATACCTGTACCAAAGTGTAATATAACACAAGAAAAAGTTTCCCTTTTTTCTTGACTCCTATTTCACAAAAGTTAATCCTCTGCTTTTGCTCATTCTCACTTTCTTTTCTGCTTTCACCAGTTACAAGAAACCATAAAGCACATCTTTTTATACGCCCATTCGGTCCTTCGCCATGCCATGCTGCTCGCACAACAACACAACGCACTTTTTCATAATGTGGCTTCCCATGAATTCTTAATGAATGATGATTAACGATCCATGAACTGGAAAGGGGCATGGCATTTAGCCATTTTCTGCTGAGAGAAAATAGACTGATGGTGAAAGTCTTCTGGATTTTTACGTACTACTTTGATCTTGTCTGCAGCGGTAAAAATGCAAGTTTTAGACATATTTTACTAATTTTCATCTTCCCAACGGACCTACTCCACACTGTTTTTCTAGCCAGTGGTGTAGATAATGTTATTTTAGCTGAGCAGCTTAAAAAGAAAATGTGTGATGAACATGATGGTAGTAGGCTCAGCTCTTTGTGGCCAAAAAAATAGCTCCCTGTGGGGATGCTGGGAAGAAAAAGAAGAGAAACGGTTCATTATTATCATATCTTCCGTTGGTCTATCTTATTATTATTATATATCATTCATAATGACTTCTTTCCACTTGCTGGCTCAACTAAGCAAAGACTTTCGTTCGCAATCCTCCCTCCCACCCTGACACTGTTTTCTTTCCATCACACTCACTGAAGAAGTTTGAGAGTTTGAGTAATCTTGTTTTATTGCATTTATTACGTATTCATCATTTTTCATACAGAAATTATTTACGTCAACATCTCGTGTGCTATAAATATGGAAATATTTTATATTTGCTGCAACGGTAAAACAGCCAGGTTCAATCTCCTAGCTAATTGTTCCAAACACTCTCGCCATTTAGTCATTTGAGCCAACTTCTCGGAAAATGAAATTTGAAAAAGTTCGCGTTAAACATACGCAAACTTATGTGAACAAAATGAACCTGAGTACTTGTAGGCTAATTTCAGGCGAAGAGTGTTGAGTGCCGCAGGAAGGAGTCGATTTTGTAAATTGCGTTGCTGTAACTGGTCACTTAAGTTACCGGAACTCGGAAACATGTATCTTTAGGTTCATGAAAAATTAAAGCCCTAAATATTTAGTTAGACCGGTCAACTCCACGAGCCCCAGAAATTTGTACATAACCTCTAATAAACTTATACTGCTGCACAATACAGAATCGTGTTATGTGTTGGTGTTTTAGATAAATATACGTATGTTATTCAATATGTTATGGAGCTTGGACTACATGAAGTGGTTGGCTACGACTTATAAGCGAGCTTTGGCACTTTCAGTGAGAACAGATAAAGTGAACGTATTTTCCGTGCTTTGGGGATGTACATCAGTTTCTGTTGGGTGGGTGAAATTTATCGGGAGCACTTTTGCCGGGATGGGAAACTAGTCAATTTCTAATTAAAACAAAAAATAAATAACATTGTTTCGTGTTACGAGGTCATTTAGATAAATTTCGATTTTAAATATTATTTTTCGTGTACAAGCATAAAATAAACTACATTTTTTAAAAGGACTTTATGTCAAACTTTTAAATCTAGAAGAAAACAAAATGGCAAAACAAAAATTAAAAAAATATATATATCACACAATAGATTTATTGTTTAATTCCGAAAAAAATATCTTGTCATTGTAAACAGCAGCATTTTGATTGCAATTAGTAGCCGACAAGTTTCCCATATTTTCCTTTCCAGACAAATATCTCCTGGCAAATACCCCCCGGCAGCGGAACAGAAGCCAGAAGAGAGAAGCCT
Organism: Troglopedetes dispersus; assembly: GCA_027744215.1. Lineage (NCBI taxonomy): Eukaryota > Metazoa > Arthropoda > Collembola > Entomobryomorpha > Paronellidae > Troglopedetes > Troglopedetes dispersus. The sequence goes on from JAHZNF010002610.1 coordinate 11,911, forward strand.
TTTAAACTTCGGAATCACAATTCACCAATGGACTAGTAAGTTTTTGCCTCTACTACTGGAGCTAAAGTGAGAAACACATGTCCATTTATTTTCATTTTGCATCTCTAATTCATTTACTGACACAAGGCTGCTCTCTTCCAGTCGACACTCTGATGCTTCGCTTCCGCTTTATTGACGTTGTTAATGTGGTTGTTCCCTGCCATTGTGCTGTGTGGCAGTAGTCGCAACGTGGCAGTGTTCCACCAGACAAGTTGATGGCAAATTTATTTCGCTACCCTTTCTTCAGAGACATTATGAATAGCACTCGAAGAACCAAAATGCTCAATCTACAGAATGAATCCACAGTGCCCTTTCCAATGACAAAAAATTACTGCGATTTGCATGGTGCTGCTGCCCTAATATCCCCGACCAAATTATATCGTTCACATGTTTTTAAACGTTCAGATAGTCAAATATCCTTGGTATATCCGAGGGTGATGTAATGTTCATACTTTTTCCCCTCGACCACAGGAATTCAACCACTCTGGCATGGCTTAACATCATGGTTCTAAAGTCGCTCGATTTGGCGATTCACATATCCTTTTCAGATGGATTTTTTGTTTCAATGGCTCGCACTCTGACATTTATATCGTTGGCAATAATTTTCTCTCTGGACTCTGAATACTCGAGTGACCGGGAAAGATGTGAAAAAAATATCACATGAGCAGGGGAGCATTATTGCACCACCATGTCCATTTTATTTTATCTTTCACACACACTTTTATAGCACACTTTTTAAAGTCATAGGGTATCTTCATACATCGACTGAACGATTAGATTACAACAGCAATCGTGTATCGTGTTAAGCCAGCCAAAATAAAATAGCCGTTGACTCCAAATCCTAAAACTGCTGTGAATGAATCCACCGTGGAACGTACTTAACTTTTTGAAAACTATGCATGACATAATATCATTCATTATACATTAAGCATGGGCCACACAAAAGCCTTTAAACTTTTGGATTTTTTCAGTCTGGATTGCAGATATTTTCTCTTCTTACGGTAAAAGTAGTAGCCCGCCCAACTTTACCCATGCATGAAAGGCGGAACGCTTTAGCTTAAAAAATGAAAATATATGTGGCTTTCCAACCTTAGTGTTATAGCCGATTATCCTAATCTCTTTGAGAGGACATGGGCTTTTTGGGATTGGTGGTGCGAATATATTTTCCTGAACCAACGATCGTTTTCGTGTATAAAAGGATGACCTCCCTAAAGTTCTTTTTCTGGGAATAATTTTAAATGCTGCTGAAAACAAAGTAAGGCTTTACTCATGTTTCTGGTTTATTCCATTAAAAAAAGAATTCCATGTCACCGAAA
>JAHZNF010002611.1:0-14743 GCA_027744215.1 Troglopedetes dispersus
GTTAAACCTTTTTTACGAAAATATTAATTTAATGAACAGTAATACAAAAACAGCTAAAAAATAACAAAAAAGAAAAGACCTTGGCTAATATGGAAGATAAATATAATGTATTTTGTTTCTCTCATTGATGATCTGCCTTTCTCCAAAAATGCATATTTTGGAGAAACAACAAAATTATTTCATTCATTATCTAACCAAAAATATTATTTTTTTTGCGTACCACCCACCAACTTCCAAACGGACCAAGAATAAATCCCACCTCTCACTATTAAAGCAAGAAAACAATTAATTTCTCAGAGTTGAACGAACAACAACAAAAAAAGAAAGAAATGAGAAGTTTACCCGTGCCAATTTCTTCGGCTAGGAAAACTATGCACATTATTCATTCATCCTACACTCTCTTCATCATCACCACAATCACGCATTTACGAAAGATTAAGCAAGGAAATAATTGTGAGGAGGAGCAAGTGCGCCAAAACTGTTGAGAAACAAAAAATGCACATTCACACTCATACATTGTGTTTGTATAACTACAATACTACCAAAATTCATTCAAAAGTTAAAAAATATGATGAATGTATGTTAGAAACGGGTTTAAGCCAACAAAACTCGTGTGTGTGTTTTTATGATCCACTGGTTGTCCTTTAGTATCCACTCGTGTCACCATTTTCTTGTAAATATTGCCATTTTCCTTAACAATCATAATGGTAATAATAACCATAATGGCGTATACTATTTCATCCACATGTGGCGCGACTCTTGAGAAGTATGAGAAAAGCGTCCTCCAAAGTCATTTTCCTCTCTCTTAATTTCTCCCTTTTGTTGTGTGCACAACATGGATGGAAGTTATGAAGAAGAATGTTTATTCATAAAAGGAAACCCAGATCTGGCTGCACTCCACAGAATTGCAGATTAACAATAAAGGAGGCATGAAACCCTCTCCACTCTTGAGAATTAATGGTGACCTCCGAGCCACCATCATTATCATCTTCTTCGTCACCATCTCTCTCCTTTTACTTTTTTTACTGTTTTCATGAATAATATAAATATTATCCTTTCGCGAAAAAAATCGTTGATGGGAACTTTATTCATTCCATTTTTTTCTTCTTTTTTCTTGTTGCAAAGAATACAAAAATGTACAAAATGTTTATGCATGTGTGCATAAAGTTGGATTTTTGTTTATTCCTCTCTCAGGAGGCTATTTTTTTCCTTGAGCAAAAAAAAAGTTTTAAGAAAAATTTAGGCCAACAAAGATTAAATGAAGGAATATAAAAAAAAAGAAACAAAAATTTGTTTCGCTCATGAGAACGATCATGTTTTTTAAGGGACACACTACTGCAGAGATGTGAAGAGGGAACCCATTAAAGATTCTGTTTTTTTGAATGGCTGAAGAGAAAGAGCAGAGCAGCCGACGATGATGACGGTGATGACGATGATGATCATCATCAACTAAATGACTTTTGAAGCAGAAGTGGAGGAGACTTTCTGCTGCTGCTGCTGCGGCTTCTGAAAAGCGAAATAAGTCATCTTAACTCATTCATCCTATTTAGGCGACTGCATCCATTCATTCCGAGGATTTATTCAAAAGAAAGATTTTAACCACTTCTGTTTTTGTTCTGAACTGCATTTATCTATGTATATACCACTTGAAAAAAAGTCGCTGACTTGGAGTCTCAACTGTGACGTGCATTTTTTTGTGTCTGTTTTTCTTACCTCAGTCATGTGTGTACATGTGTGCAATGCCTGACTAGACACAATAATAATAATGGTTGTAGTAGCCATCTCAGCCAATTTTCAATGAGACAATTATATTAATAGAGAGAAACCACTAAAGTGACTAATAGCCTGGCACTTAACATACATCAGTTTTTTGTTCAAAGTGGACACAGAAGAAAAAATCATAAAAGTGCATGACACAAATCAGAAGAACATTTTAAAAAATATTTGGGAATAACACTAACACTAATTTCTTCATTTAAAAATAACCATGATGCTCCTTAAGTCGACCCATCAACCTAGATTAGCACAGACAGCGGACCAAACCCCAAAAAATATAAATGATAGGTTTATATATATTTTTTTCCTTCACTTCTGTCTTGTGTGGCTTACTTTTTTTCTTGAGAGTTGACCAGCTAATCTTGAAAAATTCCTCGAGGGACAGGCAGACAGTGAGATATGATGTGATGATGCATCCATCCATTCCATTCCCATGTTTTTTTGTTCACACATGAAGCATTCATTTTGACTCAGGATGGAAATGGCCATGCTGAGATTTTTTTCGTGTCAGTGAAGTAAGAAAAAAAGGTCTTCCATTTGCTTTAATCTTCTGTGCCTTCCATTTCCTCTTTTTTTAGCTCACATCAAGAAAAATAATAATGCACACATATATATGTATGTGTGTACAGATAACCTGGAAATACGTGATGGGAAGAATGCTTGCGAGACAGATTAGACAAGGAAAGGAGTCTGCGCTTCGTATATTTTTTTGGAATTACAGTAGCCCACTTAAACTTCGACCCTTGGCATTTTCCTGTTGCCTCCATAATCTTTGGTGCGCAGAAGACACACAAATATGTGTGTATGGAATAGTTGACTTTTTTTCTCGAGGAATTATCTCCTTCTGTGTAGTCAAGTCTTAATGCTTTTTTCGGCTTGTGACATTTTTGATAAGGCACAGCAGAAGAAAATAGAGAGAAGCATAATTTTTTTACATAATAATTGAAGGGAGAAGCCGGAAAAGAGTGTCTTTCAGAAGGCTCCTAATCTTTTCCAAAAACTGTAAATTCTTTTTTGGAGAAGAAAAGATACCTAACATTCCTGCATTTTCAGATGGGAGTAAGTAGTGTGCGTGGCAATATATTTATTATGGTAATGAGTTCGAAAAAAAAGAGCTTTATTTTACTCAACAAAACTATCAGACTTTTTTTTACTTCTGGGTAATATACTGCTTCTTCTTCCTTTTTACTTAACTGTGATGTGGGAATGCGGAGATCTTGACAAGGCAACTGAAAGGCGCACACACAGACAAATCTGGAGCAAAAAAAGATATTTTCTTTTGACGCCGTCAACATTCCTCCCGACAATGTAATATTCTTGTGTGGAGAGTCATTCCTCTGCCTCATTAATGATAAACGTAAGATTATTAACATCACCATTATTCACTCCCGTTTGCTTAATTGTTTAGGAGGAGTGTGGCCAAGTAGAAAAAAATAAGATTTACTTTTCAACTTTTCAAGCTGAGGCTCGAAGAAGTGGGAGGAATATTTTTTGCCACTTTTTTTTGCCCTTATCATCATCATTATCACCAGAATAACATATTACTTTACACAAAAGAAAAATCTGTTTTTGTAGAGATAACTTTTTTTTAGCAAAACCGTTAAAATTTCTTGTCTCTCGTTGCCTTTTGACTCCCGAAAAGGAGAGTGAGCACGAGGGATGAACGTGCTCCGCTATGTTACAGTGTGTGTGTGTACATAATTTCTGTTGCTGTTGCGCTTAACTTTTTGTAGAAGCATTGTTGGTGAAATCTGTCTTTGTCTAATCTAAATGAGCTGAGACATTAAAAACATGAGAGGAAAAAGCGTATTATGTTGGGAAAGGAAGGGGATAAATTGTTCCAGAGTGAAGTAAATGGGTTGAATGTTGTTAAGCGAAATAGAAGGAGAGCGGAAAAGGGGCAGAGATATCTTAGAAGAGTTACCCAAAAAAATCAGAGTGCTTCTGTCTTCTCCCAACCTTGAGAATGAAGAAGAGTTGTAGGGCAAAAAGAACCAATGATAAGCACTCCAAATTAGAAACGCACCGTAAAAATTCTGAGAAACGGAAGTAAAAATTTTTTTTCTTAAACTTGAAAAGATCCTGCTTAACCCCAAATTTACATCGTCACTTTGGATAATATTATGGAATACTGCTTCAATGTTTACGCAGCGTCCTTCTTATTCCTCTTTATTATGATAATAATATTACAATGGATGCGTGCACTCTCCTTCCTCAAAAAGTAATTTTTTGCCTTTTAATAAGAATAGTCAGAACAAGAAAAAAAATTTACCCATGCTATTCCAAACATCTGGTATTTCCCCCCTTCTTTTTTGCCTTCATCAAAGAACAAAGTTTTTTTTGGAGCAGCGTATAAAAATCCAAGAGTACACGAAAAAGTAATATTATTTGGAGGAGGGAGCGTGAAGCTGAAAAAAGGAAGAGTTTTTTTTAAATCTGTACAAAGGTCTAATTTAAGCAAGGATGGACTTCTTTCCACAATTTTGTAAAAAAAAATTGAAGAAGGGTGCATCAAAGTTAGCATCTTATCCAATAAACCTAAATGTGTTGCACAGGAGTGGCGAACCTACTGTAACTATGCAGAGCAATCTGTGCATATATATTTGAAGGGACGCGGAACTAAACAGTTTCTGCTTACATCTCCTTAAACAACTACATATAATGAATTGATGCATTTTGTATTTGAGCTGCATATTGAAAACTTTTCCCGAGATTTTTGAACTCGTTAAATATTTGTTTTTGTTTTTGGATACGGTTCTCCTGCTTTTTACACGCATGCATGCAATTCACTCTGATAAGAAGAAGAGGGAAAAGCAGATGTTGCTCAAGATGAAAACATGCATTTCCCTGTTTTTTTTCTTGTGGGTGCTGAAAACACGTGAGGATGGGTAGTTATGAGAAAGAAGAATGAGGATGTGAGTTCGAAGAGCATCCAAAAAAATATATATTATGCACACAAAAAAGCACATACTACTTACTTTCTACTGATACCGTTCCTTATTATGCATAATAGTATGTGTGCGTGTTTGTATACAAAAAAACACGTTGAGTGAGGAAAATAAGGAAGGAGATGAAAGAATAAGGAGACTAGACAAATGAGGCCTTCCATTAGTCCACCAGTTTGTCTCGAGCTTCTCTCGTGTTCCAAAAAAAAAGAAAATGTGAGGCTTCTCCTCGTTTTTCTTGCACGAGAGAGTGATTTACTTTTTTCTACCTTGCTTTTTTAAAAAAAATGGACTCACTCACTCAGTCAAGTTATTAGTTATTTTAGCATGCAAAGCAAGGAAAATTGTGTGATATCATGGCACCATTTTGAGCTTGTGTGTCCATCCAAAGTTTTTATGGACACACCATAAGTTCTTGCTACATTTTGGTATGTAGATTGGATGGATGCAGCTCAGAAGTTTTGAGAAATAAATTATGCCAAAAATCTTGCCAGGCTTATCATTATAATGGATGCACACGTTCTGGAAAAAGGGCATGGCATATACATACGACATGTGTGTAGCATGCACACATCCTTTTTCTCTCTTGCTGCCTACAAAACTAATATTTTTCACGTGGTAATATTTCCAAAAATAAAATAGTGGAGATGGAGACGAGGCAGAGGAGGAAACTTTTTTTTTCTGGATTCATTCATTAAAAAATATGGCTCACTCAGCTTCTTCAGCCTCTTTTTTCTTAGGTTCAGCTAATGAATGAATGAGGAATGAATAACCTACCGTACCATGCAGACACTCTCATGCCATGAATTATTGAGGCCAGGCTCGAAAAAAAATAAGGATGGAGGCGAAACGAAAGAGGAGAAGAGTGTAATTTTGAGAAAAACACTTTCTTACCTTCCAAACTTGAGTGAATGAGAATACCTTTGGAAAGAAGTTCGTTAAAAATGCATGCTGGAAAGTGGATACTTACCATAAAAAATAGAGCCACATAAGGCATGTCCACATGTGTGTGCATTTTTATGCTTCTCCAGCAAAAAATAACTACAGATATTTTTTGTAGGGTCGTGTGAGTGTGAACAAAATCCTGGAATATCTTTAAAAGATGGTTATCCAGAGCAGACCTACTTAAGAAAAAAAACTTTTTTTTTTCTCGAGAATATTCCAACATGGATTTTCCCTCACATCCTATATTTTTTTGGCATATGGTCAACAAGGGAAGCATCATGCATGGGATGCATGCGCCTTTATATTATGCTGCTTTCCTCAAAACTTCATGTTTTTAAATATCCTCTTCTCCGAAAAAAAAACTAGAAGCCCATTATGGAAGCAAAAACGTGAACATGAAAGAGAAAAAAAATCATAAAAACGGAAGGAAGGAGGAAAAAAATACATTAAAAGAATTTTGTGTGCATGTGTCCACATATAGATACATACCTTTTCTGTCTGTGCTTTTATCCAACGTCTGTTCCACCGTGTTCCTATTTTCCCTAACGGTTTTATTCAGCATCCAAAAAAATATTTTTAGTGAGGATGTTACATGTGGAGGCAAGGTTTAATGTATTGTGTGCATAATTCAGAACTGGCTGCACCAGTAAGAAAAATTGGTTACATTCTATATTGAATGAATATACCTATAAGAATGCATTACTGCCTCGCCTCCTTTTTTATACTTGGATAGTGTTTGGTGGAAAAAAAAAGTTTCACTCGAACATGGATAAGGTACCTCCTTGTGTACAAAAAAACGACGAGGAAGAAAAGCCGAGAGAGAGAGCCGGGTTCACTGTCCGCATGTCTGCCCTAGACTTTCTCTATTTTTTCCCTCGCATCCTTTCTATTTTCGGGAGAGAACGGGATGGCTGCATGCATAGTTGTTCCTTCACATTTTCCTATTTTTTTTTCACTCAAGCTGAAATATGTATGTATCCTTTTGTGTTCAGAGAAAAAAAATATATGTAGCACGGTACTCTCTTTCTCTTTTCTTCTCCATTTTTTTCAAAGAGAAATGAAGAACACACGTTCAAAAAGAATATTGTGCACAGATGAATCCGAACCCGGGAAGAGACGATGAATATGACGAAAAAATATGAAAAAAGAGAAAGTGGAACGGGCTTCGCATCATCATCATTCCTTTTGACTTCAGAGTTGTCTAGTTCTCTTCCAAAACAAAAAAAAGAGAAGGAGAAGGAAGAGAGAGCAGACGCCTCCATTATATGTACACTTTCTGAGTGCACCTCACAATGTGGAGGTATGCACCAAACATTCACAATAAATACATATATTTTTTAAGAGAAAACGCTTATCCATTTTGCTAAAAAAACATCCCGCCATGCGACCATCATCATCACAGCTACCACCACCATCCTCTCTTACATAAAATGCAACAGCAATGGAGCTCCTACTACTCTGGTTCAGTTGCTACTTTCTCCATTATTATTGCATAATAATATCTTTCTCTGAAACAAACATTTTCTTGCGCCAGGTTGCTTCTCTTCACAAATGTCTCCATCCTTATGTAGCTCACGTGTGTGGACCTTATTTGCATCCTTGATGTGTCTGCGAGGATTGTGTGCATAAATGTGTATTATCATAAACTTAGGTGTGCCGAGGAGAAAAAAAATGTGGAGCATTATTATTACGAATTTAATAATGGGGACATTATACATAATAAAAAGTACTCTCTTATTTTTTTCTTCTTATCTCGGGAAAGGGTTTAGAAGCTACCTCTGCGACCAACTAAAAAGGTCTGGGAAGACGAACAAGATCCATTTTATTTCTCCTCCATTTTCTCAGATCCCTTCTGGGGTTATTTTTTTCGTGAGGACCTGAAACAAAGAATAAGAAGAAGACATAAGAGACAATGCTAGCGAGACTAACAAGACTGGAGAGAAGAAAATGTCTAGCTTTTTCTCGCTCCAAAGTTGTGCTCCGCCAACTCTTCTCTCTTTTTTTATCCAAAAAAATTATATATACATATATACTAAGTACTATTATTGCACACACTTCAATATACCTCACTCCTCCACCGTTATGTATGTATGGACACATGTGTGCATATTATTCACATATGAGTGGAGATGTGTGTATGTGCATGTGTTCCTCTCCAAAAAAAAGGATTTTCCATTCCTGGTTATATTTTTGGAGCACACTCACAAAAAAGAGAGGAGTAAAATAGCTCTTGTGACTGAGCAATTGTGTGTGCACGTAAATACATGTGCACACCAGAGCAAAGAAAAGGAATCTACAATATCGACCCTGAGACCGGTCGATATCCCCGCGCGTTCTCTCTCTCTCTCCTACAACTTTAGCTCCACGTTTATGCTCCACATACACAAAAAAACTTCTCGAGATTTTCTCCACCAAAAAAACATTTTCAACGCGAGAGGGAAAAGCGGCGGCGGTGTCGAAGAGAACGCGGCAGCAGCAGACCCGCTTCCACGTTATTATGTAAGGATTTTGGTGGTGAAAGCATGTTTTTTTTCTCCGGTTATTCACTCTCGCTCATCGTATTTTTGTTGTGAGAGTGTGTCCATGAAAAAAAAGGATGCCGTTGCTCCTGCTGCTGCTGCAGTGATGATGGTGCTGTTATATATGCACAGTATAAAAATGTAAAACTATGTATTACGGAGCAGCAAAAAGTAAAAGCGACACAACTCAAAAAAAATTTGTTTTTGTGTCCATATATAAAAATCTATATAGAACCTCCAAAAATATATGTAGGATGAAAGGATGATGATGAGAAAAACGATTTTTTTACTACGACACACGACGCTTCAGATGATGACGACAACGAAGAGAGAGCTGGAGAGTAGTCTGGAGTGAAAAAAAGGAGAAGAGTTCATTCTATACCAGGATTCTGTGTGGAGAAATGTGCTCCATCCAGAGAACCATAAGATGTCTGCTCCCTTTTCATTGAAAAGAGACACAAAAAGGAAAGTTGAGAGGGCATAGGTATGTAGGATACGTGAAAGTTTTTTCTCTACCTTATTTTTTGATTCAATGGAGTTCCTGTTGTGTGTGTCTATTTTTGGGAGGAAATGTTCCATTCCACCAACAAACATTGATCAAAAGTTTGTTTTTCGGTGAGGATGGAAAGCGAACGAGCATTTTTATATTGATCTAGTGTGTCCATAAATTGTGTGGTAATTTTTATTAGAAAAATTCTTGAGGAAAGTTTCATAAATGAAACCAGAAACCATGCTTTCACTACTTCCTGGGAGTCTGGGAGAAGAAAGAAAGGTCTTGGACAGTAATTGATAAGCGCGTAGATTGCTCCAGAAAGATTATTTGAGGAAGGGCCGGTAATCCCAAAACGAGACAGGACTCACATTCTAGACAACAACCAAGAAAAAAACGAACTTCTTTTCCTAGCTTCCGTTTGTTGCGTTGCAACCCGTTGGAACGAAAATATTGCCCATGTGTGCATTATTATTTCACCACCGTTTATGCAGATGGGCCTCCTCTTGTGAACCAACAAACAACAATATTCTGTCTCCAAAAATTCTTTTTCTCATCAGTGTAGCAAAAAAAGATATAATAAATGTAATATGCTAAACTGCAGCCATCTGTTACAGTTATTATTATGAGTTTTTTTTGTTTAGAACATTGTGTCCATAATATATACATTTCAGTTATGCATGGGAAATTCCAAGTTTTTGTCTCATGTTTTGCATTTTCATATTTTTTCTTTTGTCTCCACATCGCTTTTCCCCTTTTCCTTTCTGTCCTCACTGGAGGATTGCTAGAGAGAAATCAGCTGTGGGACAATTTTCTTTTTGCTGGTTCCCCCGTCCAATCACATTTTCCCCTTTCACACACACACACACGAACCAGAAAACTAACACGCGAAAAAAAGTTGTGAACATATACAAGTTTCCTTTTTTCCCATGGAGTCACCACACCACACTCTGTGTGCATTCTCTGTGATGAGTGATGTGATGAACGTGTGTGTCTATGTGGCTTTTTTATTAGAAAGGAGAAAACTCAAGAAGAGAATATCATCGTGTCTCGTCTGACAAGCTCTGCAACGTGCACGTGACATTGTGGTAAAAAAATAAGGGGGAAAGAGAACAAAAAATGTGAAAGTCTTGCTTTTGCTCCGTGTCCTATTTTTCTCTCTTGGAAATAACTCGACTCAGGGAAAATCCCGAAAATATGACACAGATAAGCCTGGACAATGATGATGATGAGACATAATAAAAAAATCTCCCAAGCTGGCATTATTATCACTCCTCAGTAGTAGACAGTGGTGGTGGTGGTAAGAAATGGTTATCCGAACTCCAGTGTTTTTAGGTTACCGCACGTCTAGAAAAAGTACAAAATGATCCACACAAAAAATATTTTTTATGAGGAGAAGTGCCTCACTCACAATCATCATCATCATAGCCATGACTATGACAAAGCTGAACCTTTCAAGGAAAAAAGTCAGAAGTTTTGAAGAGCTTTTCCATTTCTTTTTTTATCATGAAAAAAATTGTACTGAAGTAAACACTATTCTGAGGAAAAAAAAATATATCAATGTGTCAAGAAATGGTAGAAAAAAAGAGTGGAGGAGGAGGACAATTAGAGAAAAGGAGAAAAATTGCAAGATCAATAGTCAATTCTGTATTACAATTTTTTTCTTTCGTAGCCTTGCTCCCGAAGAAGAGTGTGTGAATGGCACAAGAGAATGATAAGGAGAAAAAGGAGAGAAAATATATTATGGGATTTTTTATCGATCAGTCAAGCCAGTCAAAAAATATATAGTAAATAGATGGTGAAGGAGTTCTTAAGTAGCTCGCCTGTGGAAGCCGGATATTCCCACAAAATTTCTTTCGCTGATATGCACACACAAGGACAACCTTATTTTTTGATACACCGAAAGTAACAAAAAAAAGTTGAGCCAAAAAAGAGAGCTTTTCTACAAGTTCCATTTACTTTTCTTGTTGAGATCGATTATAAAAAATATAGTGTGTATATCGAAAATATATCTCGATATTATTTATTTGTGGCGCATACTCGAGGAAAAATTGTGTGTGTGAAAATATTCTCGCTAAGCGTATTCATCATTATTCTCATTCATTCTGATTTTCCCTTTATCTCTTCTGAGCAGCGAAAAGGAGCTGCTGAAGGCGCAACTTATCAAAAAAGGAACAATATTATATATATTTTTTTAGAACTTCAAGGAAGAAAGTATTTATTTGGTAATGGATGGCACATGCGTGTGTCTTTCATATCTGTGGAGAGGCAGGCAACAAAAGAGGAAAATATTGTACAATTCCATAATTTATTTTTCTTCTCTCTCTTAATTTTTTTCGTAATAAATAGACTGATGGAAAATGGAATTATGATGAAAGGCGTGTCCAAAATATAGGCTCGAGCTAAATGTCAAGTTTCTTCTATATTTTTTTAAAAACTGCAAAGATTAATAATGGAGGCGTGAGAAAAAATAAGTGGAGGCTACCATTAAGAAAACGAAAAGCTCAGGAAAAAGTTCCTCTGAACTGAACCACACCGATTATTGGATTATTATGACCTCTATGATGTGTACAAACTGGGAAACATTATCTTTTTCCCAAATACACGTTCTGAAGAAGCAGGCGGAAGTGTAGAATTTAGAAGGGGGGGAAAATATAAGCTCCATTTATTCCATACTTAGCTGCGGCTTGGAAATAAAATATTGTCGGAAGGCATTATATGATTATTCCATTTAACTACAAGAAAAATCTGTTCTCTTCCGATTACATCACGACCGCAATATTTTTCTCTCTGAAAAGAGAAAAAAAGTAAAACACAAGCACACACATGATAAGCCTCCCGCAATGGAAAAGAGAAAAGTACATTAAGTGAAAATCAAAGAGAAAGCAAGTTTGCTGCTGCTCCACTAAAAGAATGTATCTTGTCTCCAGTAGTGTGCCATAAACAGGCGGAGTTTGGAGAAAAAAATTAATGAGCTTGTCCTCTTTTCGCTCTCTCTCACACACACATAAACACATCTGAGATCAGAGCAGAGTGAAATTTGAGGTCACATAATCCATCCAAGAAAAAAACCAAGAAAATCGAGAAAATGAGTGACGAAGAAAGGATAGAAAATGAGTGCACATCAACGAGAAAAAAAACTCGTGATGCTCTCAAAAGAGAGAAATTATTGCAGTGGAGATGTCTACTAAGAACAGTAGTCTGCTCCTTATTTTCTTTTCTACTTACTTAAGAGCAGAAAAAACCCGTTATCAGATGTTGGCAGCCGTGATTCCTTGATGCGTGACTTTATATATATATGTGTGTGTGTGAAACTACTTATATGTCAGCGAAGCAAAAAGGGGAAATCGGTGTGAGCAAAAACGAAAAAAAAAACCAAAGTAGGCACTACCACCACCACTACCACCACAGCTCTTCCAATTGAGTGACAGCTTTTGCCATGAGATTTGATGTGAACTGGGGAGTAGGAAAAAGTCAAAGGAAGAAAGGCCAAAAAGCTCAACTCTTGTAGGTACAACATATATAGATGTATACTTTTTTTTATTGATAAGCACACCAGGGAAAAAAATTATGACCACAAAGGAACCTACCATCACTCCAGCTCCATGTTTATCCACTATACACCATTTTTTTCTGAAGACAGAGGGTTATCAATAGAAAATTTTCTTTCTCTTTATTCCATCCAAACACATTTATGCTGAAGAAACAGAAAGTGAGTGGAGAGAATTTGTTGTCTTAAAAAGAAACCATGTATTGCTGCATTAGTTGAAAGATTTCTTTTTTCTGGGAAATTTTTTTGTGCACACAGGAAAAGTGTATGGCATTGGCAGAAAAAGATGGATGCAGTGTATGTACATTGTAGTGAACAGACACACACACAGAAAGAGAATGGAGAAAATAAATAAAATTTAGCAGGTTTCCCTTTTTCTCGACTTTTTTTTCTTTCGAGAAAAAAAAAACTTTTTTGCCGCAGTTTTTCTCCATAAAAATATAAGGTAAGAAGAAAGTAAAAAAAAAGCACACACGCACACATGTGATGTGAACGCTCATAGTGCAATGTAACCTGCACTGCATATTAAAGAAACAAAAAAATAAAAATAGCTGAAAAGCTGAAGCCAGAAAGGAGGGAGGTAATAAAATGAATATATTTTTCTCTCCTTTTATTCTCTACCTCCAAAGATGTACTCTTTTTTTGAATGTGGACTGGTTAAAAATAAATGGTTGCAAGGAAAAAAATTGTTTCATGGGAATGTGTGCACAGGATTTTTTCCCGAGACCAGCAGCAGCAATAATTTTTTTGGCTCGTCATTGAAAAGGAGAATGACGTGGCACGTTGTTTGGACCGTTGATAGGAATGTGTTTCCTTCCTTCCGATATTCACTCAGCAGATGAGTTTTATTTTGGAGGAAAACTTACCCATTTATGGATCACATTTCACACATGTTTTAGTATACTAGAGACTATCTTGGAAGAAATATAGAAGGAGATGAGGCTCGTGTGTCCCTAATTCTTTTGCGGCGCGGGAGTCAAAAAGAGGGATCAGGCGAAAAGGGATAAAAAATGCGGTTCAAACTGACAGCCAAGTCATTTCCAGTTATCGGGTTTCCAAGAGATGCTCCTACTATTTTAGAGTGCTGCAGACTGCAGAGCGGAGTGTTATAACCAAATCACATAAAAATTGGTGGAGAAAACTGTTGTTCCCTTTTTTGGGAGTTAGTTTCTATCTGAAAATAAAAATAATGCTTCTTCCTTCTTCTTCTTCCCTTGTCCATAAGTATGCCAGGTTTCGTTTTTACTTTTATTTTTTTTCTTTGTGGGTATGTTTCCATCTTCACCATCCAAAAATGTTCATAGACGTGATTATTGAGGTAGAAATTGTTTCGACGAAGGAAATGCTCTTCTTAATACTTTTTTGTACCCTTCAATATATTCTCTTGACGGAGGAGGAAATGTCACTTTTCATTTCGAAAATGAGAAGATGCACTTTTTTTGGAAGGGGAGTAAATACACATATCATAGGAATGAAATGATATGTGATGAACTCCATATAATCATGCCAAATGGTGGAGTGTAAAATAGTTTTTTGGTGTCACGGGCTAAGCTTCTTCTTTTTTTCAGATGATTAATTTGGAAAATGTTGAAAATTGCTGAGTAAAAGTAGACTGAAGGCAATCATAATTTTTTTCTGGTCTTCAATTTTGAAGGAGACAGGAATTATGGAGATTTGTCCGGCAAAAATTTTGTTGCTTCTGCAAACGGTTTTTGGAGCACAATTCCAACTTGCTATTTTCATGCACTAACGAGTCATATTTACTGCGACAACCATTTAATTGGTAAAAATGAGTCTGGTAAAAGCGCTCCACAAGTATATAACGACTTTTAAGTCTCAATTCCAAAATCCCACTTTTATTCCGTCTGCAGAATTTTTTTTTCGATTCTGACATGTTCCCGATTTTTTTTGTTCGATGGTTTTCCCCATCCCACTGAAATAAATGAATGTATGGCTCCAGACGAGTTTACCGTCTTGATATCGTCACATCCATCTTTTTATGACAGGACAAGAACAAGTACACAGCTCCCTCTCAATTGTTTTATAAATACCCTGTCAAGCTCCGCAACTTAAGCCACATTGAGATCCTTTTAAAATACAACTTGGAACAGAATATATGTCTTTAAGCTTTATTGCGCATTTAAGAAACCATACACACACTCTCTCTCTCTCTCTTAAAATAAAAAAGAAACTTGTGCAGCCAAAAATTTCACTTCACTTTTTGCTCATGTCAGATGTTTGGTTGATGGTGGTATTAAAGAACAGTTTAAGTACGTTACAAGAATTACTCATTCTTTTTCTTCTTTAAATGCTCCATTTGGAGTGAGTCACACGTTCCTTTTTAGAACACACAAATGAGATTTGTTTACAACGAGACAAGAAGTATCATGTCTTTTTTTTCTGTATCGTGTCCGGAGGCGGTTACCGAAAATTCCCGGGAGAATTTTGCCGGAACGAAGATTGCCGGGAGAAAACTCCCGGGAACGAAGATTGCCGGGAACGAAGATTCCCGGGAACG
>JAHZNF010002612.1:0-10874 GCA_027744215.1 Troglopedetes dispersus
CTAGTTAGCATGCGGGCATTGTCCAGGTAGAAAGATGAAACTGATTAATGAATGTGTGGATAAGTTACGGAGTACCACCACTGATGTTCTGGGAAAGGCGAACGCACTGTAAATGATCTACGCACAACATGCGTAGCTGTGGGAATGTTCTTCAATATGACAAGGTTATGCTGTGTAGCATCCTTCCAGCATCCAGCTTGTTAAATAATGCATGTGCATAATTCATATAAAAAGTAACTGGTTCGTTTGTAGTAAGACACAACGCAAACGCACACTTGCCAAGTATCCAACTTGGCTCGTGATATTCCCTATTTTCATTTTTTTTAAATTAAAGAACCTTGTACTAATAAATGACACATTCAGATAAAATACTTTTAGCCAGAACTCCTACAATATTCTGTTCAATGGAGACGGGCCAGCTTACCAATATTCATAAGCAACAGCCTCTCTAGGTTAAGCAAAATGTCGCATGTAAACAAGAGTAGTGAAATTAAGGGCAAATTGAAGAGTGGTTGTAAATGTCACCGCACAATGTACCATTTGTTATGGAGATTGCTCTGTAGTGTGCCCAGCATTCATCAGTGTTCTTATTAACACGAGATATTTTTTCACTACCTTAGTTTCAAGTCAGCCATTGACTTTCTCCGTGGAAGAAAAGATGTGTATTCTAAATTGGTTGCGAAAATATGTGCTCGTGTATTACATAATATTATTCAATATTTCATAAACATGAAATGGCATTCATCTCCTGCTGACTTGGATCAATGTGCTTTGAGAGAAACATACTTTTGATGAAAAAAAACTACAAAATACAGGTATAAAGCCGAGCAGGGGTATTTTTTTAATATTCGACACAAGCATGAGCATCATCACAACAGTGCACTGTTGACTTGTTCAATTTTCTTATCCAATATTTTTTGTCTTGTTCATTCCTTCGTCGTGGGTGAGCAACTGAGAGTGGTATTGCATTCCGCCCAACTTTATCTGGGATAGAATAGGCATAGTCTCAAGAAAACGAGTGATTTCTCTTCGATGGCTTAGCCCAATTTGTCAATTTATTTAAGCATGAACTAGCAAGAAAGTTACAAGAATATTTCAATACATACATGCATATAATTCTATGAAAAACAAATATGAAAAAAAGCAAACTTCTGTATGCTTTGCTACTTATCTCCGGTGACACACGTACTTGACTGTATCCCCCAAAAAATGCGTTCACGTATGTGTCTCTCCATGAACAAATACATTTCTACTTATACGCATTGTCATATGCGAAGTGAAAGACTTGTGAACTTCGTTATCTGGTTCAGCTGTAGCTCGTTTTCCTTTTCATGGTTCAATAGCTATGCATGCAGGAAACTTCCGCTCATCACTCAAACGAAGAGAAAAAAAAGTCGAGAAAACAACGGACTACCTTACTTGCGTTCCAAAGAAGAGGAGAAAAGAGACACAAAACGACGACAAAGAATATATATCTCCACTTTCAAAGTGCATGCATGTGCCAGACGCCACAGACTGGAAGAACGTAGCTTTTTTTTCGCTTCCAGTTTCCTTTCTGCGTATCCACACAAAGAAAAAAAAAGTAATATAATGTACAGCAAAAAGCTACCCCGAGAAAAAGAAAGAAAAAAAGAAGGGAAGCAGAAAAGCAGAAAAAAATATTACATTCTCATCTTGCAGTCCGCAGACAACTCTTTGCTGTCATCTTCGATTCTTGGAGAAAATTTTCCACTAAAAATATGACTGCCCCCAAAAAAATCCATGCTTCAACGAGGAAGAACATCATACACAACTTAGTCCACGATGAGATAAAGAAATGAAAAAAAACTCGCATCTTCTTGGCAGACACCAAAATGCACATAATATTCGAACACGCTGGTGGCAAAGCATATCCACCATTTTTTTGTATTATGGGAGACAGGGATATACACACTCTTATTATTTTGTTGTCTATTTCTGGGAAAATGTGAAAGTAGTTTGTCAGCAAAAAATTTCCTACGTTGAGGTAAGTTGGTTCATTTCATTATGTATAAAGAATGATTATAATAAGAAACTAACCATAATATGATGCATACCTGCTTACAAGAATAAGACAAAAGATGGTAAAAATGCTGAAGGAGGCTGGAGCGGAATGGAACAAAAAAAAAGCAGACTAAGGAAGAAGACGTGTGCATATATTTGCATCCGTCCCTCTCACTTTGATAATATTAAAATGATAGCCCTTTCCAGCCTGAGCACACATGCATGCACTTGTAGCTCTTCGGAATGATGACGGTCGTTTTTATCGGTGCCACAATAAACTGCCAGCTCATGGGTGTAATAATATACATTTTTATCCCTAAAAGAAGGTAAGTTGCGGTGCCTAACAGAAAAAAAGTCAGCTATTTTGGAGAAAGTATGTACACAATATATCTGGCGCATTTTTATTGTTTTCTTTTCTGTGTAGAGAGGAAAAAAAAGACAAACGGAGAATGGAACTGGATCTGACTCCATAATAATAGGAGAGGACACAGGTGTCTCACCACTTGCCTTTTTTTTAGAAAGCGAGAAAAAATGGTCCAACTTTGTTCGCTCAAGTAGAGCGAAAAAGGAAGTAGCATGGAAAACTAAGTGGCAAACTATTTGCTTTCTTTTTTTTCACCAGAGACAATGGAGGAAGGAAAGAGGAGACAGATATTCAATGAAACAAAAGACAGCAAAGCTTCTTTATTTATTTTTTTGGCTGGGTCCACCATAGTCGAATTTCAATAAAAAGGCGTTTAGCGAAACAGGATGCTGATGGCACGAATTTTGGAGATTGATTTTTTGTACCGTATACTTATATTTAGAAACCTTATATCCAACATTTATTTTTTTGCACTGGTCCTAGAATTTTATAACTTCAAACTTGGAGACAAAGACGAACCAGCCGGAACTTGGCTACACAATTTTAATAATACTGTAGGTATTTTAAAGTTAATCTTTAAAATTTTGTAATGTTGGTACTTTTCAACATTCTTACTTATAGCTTTATTGTAAATGAGTGCAAGAAATTTTCTTTGAAGACATAAATAAATTATTATGATGCACAACAGCGGCGTTTGCATTTCCAATATTTCACGCAATTTTATACTCTTACTTTAGACTTTCCAGTACAGTGACACTTGAATAAAATGTTGTTATCACCACTTCTGTTGCATGAGCAGGCTCGCATTCAATTTATTGTTAGGCAATGACACTCATCATTCCAAACCCATAAAAATCAAACCAACTACAATACAGTTTTTTTAAAAGGAAGAAAAGGAAGCGTTGCATTGAGTAATCCTTAAGTTGACTGTCCACACTGTAGCTTCCATTCTGTCTGTATTCCCCCTGCTCGTGTTGTTCAGTTGGTGGACAAACTAGAAAAAATAAAATATTTAGCGATGCAGTGCATTTCCCTTGCTTTTCTTCCTCCTCTCTTGAGAAAAATCTCCTGGTGCTCTAATAATATTATGACGATGATGATGACAACGATGATGCGAAAAAAGGGAAAGAAAAAGGAGAAAAAGTGGTCACCCATACATATCTGGAGAATTCATGAATTATGGAAACTGAAGTTGGGAATGGCTAGTCACAACAGTAAATCAAGTCCAATAACTTGTTCGGTGGACAAGAACAGAGTTGTGTCCACACACACACATCCATGAAGTTATTCGTCGTTCCTTTTTCATTTTTATATAACAGTTGTTGTAACAAGAGAAAAAAATCTCTCTATAAAGAAGGAAGTGGGGGATGTTGATATTTCAGTATGAAATGGAGACGAGACGGAGACTAGATAGATGATGATGATGGGCAGTGGGTTATTGACTCACTATAAACGCATTTCCGATGGGCCTTCCTTCCCTGCTTTTTCTCGCGTTCTTAATCTTTTTTTTTGAGCTCTCTTCTTTTCTCCTCTTTTCGGTCCGGATATCTAAACCAAACAACTCTGGATATTGCTTACTCATTCCTTATTTCTTTTCTGTAGTCAATTGGATTACCTATTTACCATTTTGATCTGCTCCCCTACCTCCATTACAAATACGCATGTAATACTCTCTCAGCTACCCTCTCCAATCTATTATGTCCTACGATTTCACTTTTTTTTCTTTGTCCTTTTTTTGTGTTAGCAGTTCCATTATCGCTGGCTTTTCTTCGTCAAAATCATGTCTCATGCATAAGTGCACATTGTCCGGTGTGCACTTACTTTTGAGATGCTCTCTTACTTTTCCAACTTCCTCGCTACTCCGTCCAGTCTCCGGAACTACCTGTCTCCACTTATCTCATAAATACATCTCAGCGATTAGCAAATGCGTCTCCAGCTTCTGACCACATGAAATGTGGTACTTTTAGCTTCTTCATACACTATGTCCATTAAATCTGCACAAATTTCTTGCAGAAACATGGAGCAGAAGCGATATCTTGAAATGGTATCACCAGAACAAGCTGACCACAAAATGACAGATATCCATTACAACGGAAAACACAAATCTCCGCGAAAATCGTCCGTTCAATCCACTTTGTCGAAGTGGTTTGTCAAACTTTTACCTCGGTTCCTTTCACCCACATTCATGATTTCAAATCATTGATATCTGTTCTTGACAAAATTGACATACAGTTTCCTGGGTATCATAGTTACCAATTCTCGTTGAAAGTTCCCTGAAAATGCTTACCTTTTCATAAATTAATTTTGTTGATAGGAAATGGATAAGTGAAATTGTGCATTGGTAATCACAATTAAATAAACAAGTTAAATATTTCTACGACCCTGGTTAAAAGGCTGGAATCAAACCGTAATTAAAAACAATAAAATCCAACCTTTTTAGAATTATTTATATGCGAAGGAAATACGTGTTTCATAAACCAAGAGAGGAACCCAAGTCGTATTCTTCTCTTTTATAGTTTTCATGTGTATCTCTACATCTCTCCTTTTATGCAAACCACAGACAGCAAAGTATGTACATTTAACAAAAACAAGGAAATGATATTCACCCTTACAAACACTAGATCATAGCTCCAACTTCAGAAATTGCAGAATTGAGGAAAACATACCAGTTCGGCGTATTTTGGCAACATATCACATAAGCATTTTACCCATTATATTACTGTAATGCTATGTAATTTTCAGAAACCCTTTTTTCTCATGCAATGGTAAAAAGTAAAAAAAAAACGTAAGGGAAAAAGGAGCAAGAACAAAAAAGGGACGCCATAGAATAAAAAAGCGAAGCTGTGGCAACAGAAGGATTTCGGGATTCATGAAAGCATTTCTTAGCTTTCTGCTGTATTTTTCTCTTCTCATTCATCTTATCTTCCCCTTCAATACAACACCCGAATTTTCGAACTATCTGGATATGGTAGTTTTGCTGGTGGTGCTGATGACGATGTGATGCGTAACCCAAGTTGCCCTTTTTTTAACCTCTGTGATGAACCCACGAAGTGCTGTAACCAGTCAACGTTTGGTTTTTTTTTGGTTTCATCCTCTTTCCTTTCTGATGTTTTACTTTCCTTGCATTTTCGACCTTTCTACGTAAGACTAAAGTTAGGTTATACATAAAAAAAATCATTTCATTTCTTTGGCAAGGTTTTGGGGCGCCCACCCACTTTGCCTATTTTATCGGTATTTCAAGTAGTGGAAGGTGTGTAGCAGGTAGTGGTGGACGGCCGTTGCTCCGTAATTCACGAGAAAAAAAACTGTAATGCATTTGTGGATTGTGTACATACTGCATGCTGGAAAATTGTTCATCATGTTGACTGTGTTGACTTTCCAGGTCTATTTTTCTTCTCCATTTTTTGGATAAAGGAAAGAGACGAAAAAAAAATGTTTGCCACTGGTATTTACTTTAATAGCTAGCCAAAGCCATGCCCATGAGTGGTAAGTATTCCCCGTAAAATAGAAAATGAAAGAAGATGTGCCTTCACACAACTGTTTTTCTTACTACCTATATTAGTTATAGGCGAACAGTGTTTCGGATAGGCTCCTAACTTCACTCCTCTCTTCGTAGCTCAAAGTTACGACTTACGACGTTGAAAATCCAACCAGCTTTTTTTTCAACCATCAAACGAAAAAAAAATCCTTCTTTCCCCAAAAATGGTTTTTCTTCAAAGTAAACCAAAATAATATGTGTACAGTTTGCACAAACAAGTGAACCTAATATGCAGCTCCGTGGAAGTGGAAACAATATGTACTGCTTATCGTTGCTGTATAATATAATAAAAATGGATATATGAACACAAACAAGCTTCACTTGAAGTGTTTTTCTTCTTTTTCACAGGTAAGGTATACAGAAGTGCTGGTTGGATTTTCTTTCAGTCTAGCCTCAGTTTTTTTTGTCTAAAACCAAACAAGGCAGCCAACTATTCATCAGAGATTGCTGACCTACAACCATTTCAGCAGCCGTGCAACTTGCCCATTCTATTAATGCTATTGGCAATGACGATACGGCAGCCACCACTTCCGCTCGTTTTTTTACGTCCCTTCTTCCTTTCCTTTCCCTGCCTCTTTTTCCCTTTTCCTTTGAATGTCTTGCTCATTTCGTTTCCAATTTCTCTCTTCACCTCTTTTACCTTGTTTACAAGTTCAAAATCGTAATGGACTGCATTGACGCTGGTCCAGTCTTAAGACTGGGAAAATAGGTTTTTTTTTGCTGGTTGTGGTGATGGCCCAGCAGCCGTTCGTTTGCTAAATTCATTTCTTTCAATCCACAAAATAATATACTTTCTTTTCTTATTTTCAAACGAGATACTATATGATACTCGAAAAAAATCTTTGGACGCATGTATGCCTGCTTGTCCCTGTCAAAAAGTTTTTCTTCATTTCGCCCTTTGTGTACTGTGTATAGTTGCATTCGTTTCTTTCAGTATACTTTTTCTCGATTACAAATTTAAAAAATAAGGTACCCTTCTGAACATGTAATAAATATATGCATATATATGTTGTGAATATGTTTGACGTTGCTATGTGGACACACTACACTGTATTTCGTTTGACATACTCATGTCAAAGAAAGAGTTCAATGTCCAGCATCTGAAATGTAGAATGACGCTCGCTCCTTCGCTTATCGAAAACTACAGTGATTCTCATCCTCCTTTCAGAAGGAACCACGTGACACAACTTTGTAATCAAAATTGTGGAGTAAAAAAATATCGGTTGCCACAAAGTTGTACATGGAAAAATCCACACTTGATGTTTACATTCACATAATTCTTTTAAAAAAAACTTTTTAAAATATGATTACAGTTATGGCTAAAGGATGCGTTTAAAAGTGTCTCTTTTGATGCCTCCATATATATGTAACTGCACACAGATTTTAAAATCCCGCATCAAGAAAGACTCGTTGAATTTGGTGGAGAAAGAGACAAAAAAAGAAGAAAATTTGTACAGTGTAATCTACACAATTTGCCATGTGGGTGCTTCCATTTCTTTTCAATCTTGAAAGGATGCACGTATTCGTGAAGAGAACGGAGACACTTTTAAAGCAATTTGAGAGAAAACGCGTTTTCTCTTCCATGTCGCGTCGACATACACTGCAGACAGGTTTGTATTATGGCGAAGTGCAAGATTTTCTCCAAATTCTTTTCGATGATGGTATAAAGTTGTTTTTAGCGGGAGACTTTTTTCTCCCATTTACAAGGATGAAAATAAGTGTATAGAAATTGGTAACTGAAAGAAAAAAAGAAGAGGAAGAGCTTCTTCAAGGAGAAAATTGTTACAATAAGCTCGTAACAGTGTAACTTTTTTCAAATCCTGAAAATGAAAGGAGCATGAAACGAAGATAATTTTTTTGAAGAGCTCGTCTTCAGGCTTTATTTAAAAAAAGAAAAGAAAGAAAAGCAAGTGTGAAACTAGTCCGCACAGCTTTCCATGGAATAGTGTGATAACCGATTTATTTTCCTTTCGTTTCCTTTTTCACAGAAGACTGTCCAGAAATAATGTTATGATATATAATGGTATGTGGAAATACATGTGTCCGTTTGTACAAAGCAATTTTTTGAAAGAAAAAAAGCATAAAAAGGAAGAATCTAAAAAAATTCAAAGGCTGAAGTGTATGTAACTTGCATCCATACAACTCATATACATCCATGCACAACATTTCAGTCCATCATTATACCTATAAACTGTGTGTCCCCGACAGTGCCACTTTCTCCATTTCGCTTGCACACACACACACACACACACACACACACACACACACACACACACACACACACACACACACACAGCTGACAAAACACATGTGTGTCACCTTGCACAACACTGTTACTAAAAAAACAGTATCACATTGGCAGAGGTATTGCGCTATCTCTATTTTATATTGCTTTTCTTCCTCGTGTCCTTCACTACTCTTCTCGAGTTGACGAGAAAATGGAAAGATAGGAAAGGAAGATGCAGGAGAGCAACGTGATATAGTCAAGGGATACCAAGCAAGGAGACAACTGTAGCACGGAGATGCTCCACTCTGTAAGATTGTAATTTTTTGCAACTACTGTGAGAAAGAAAACAGTCATTCCTCTATATTGCTCACTTCATTGTTTGCTGTGTATATTTTTTCTTGTGTGTCTACGATCTCCTTTTTTCCTTTACATACTGAGGAAGATGTCTTTCAATGCCGAGTATTTTTTCGCAACGGCATATTTCCATCGGACATGGCGCAGCGTGTCACTCCATTTCGTTTCATTGTCAACACTCTGATGTGGAGGAGCAGGGGAAGGAAAACGAGAAGACGAAACACTGGAGAACGTTGGTTTCGCCCAGTCCCTGGGAAAATGAAAGCTTGTAGCGGGAAAGTGTGCAAAAAAATGTATTAATGGATACAGCTTCCATGTCCATGCTTCTTCTCATTCCACGCTGGATAGATATATTATACTTTTAGTTTTTTTTGTTTGTGTGTATTTGTGAGGGAATGAGTGAGTGAACTCTGGCTCCAGCAATGTCACCACTTTTCCCCAACACAAAAGTGAGAAAGAAGAGGCTCTCCTTTTCCGTTCAAGAAGCGACAAACATACAGAGCCTTTGTGACCATTGCGGAAGAAAATGGTCTGCGAGCACAGCGAAATAATAGTACACACACAAGAAATATATTATACGTAGTAGAAAAAACAGTGAAGCAGTTGACTAGACAAAGTCAAAGCCATCCGTCTATTCATCTGCTGTTTCGCTCCCGCTTCTGTTGTTGCGTTTCGTATTCGCCTTTATGATTGTATGGGAATAATGGTGCAAAAAAAGTTTTTTTTTAAAATGTGCTGCTGCTGCTGTTGGTACATTGACTGTAGGTGCGTTTCGGGAAAGAGAAATGAGAAGAAACGAAGACGCAAGAGAAGAAAAGTGAGAGAGTTTCGGCTGTTGCGGTGGTGATCGTGGTGCTGGTTCGTGGTACACTCTGATGTGGAGGAGCAGGGGAAGGAAAACGAGAAGACGAAACACTGGAGAACGTTGGTTTCGCCCAGTCCCTGGGAAAATGAAAGCTTGTAGCGGGAAGTGTGCAAAAAAATGTATTAATGGATACAGCTTCCATGTCCATGCTTCTTCTCATTCCACGCTGGATAGATATATTATACTTTTAGTTTTTTTTGTTTGTGTGTATTTGTGAGGGAATGAGTGAGTGAACTCTGGCTCCAGCAATGTCACCACTTTTCCCCAACACAAAAGTGAGAAAGAAGAGGCTCTCCTTTTCCGTTCAAGAAGCGACAAACATACAGAGCCTTTGTGACCATTGCGGAAGAAAATGGTCTGCGAGCACAGCGAAATAATAGTACACACACAAGAAATATATTATACGTAGTAGAAAAAACAGTGAAGCAGTTGACTAGACAAAGTCAAAGCCATCCGTCTATTCATCTGCTGTTTCGCTCCCGCTTCTGTTGTTGCGTTTCGTATTCGCCTTTATGATTGTATGGGAATAATGGTGCAAAAAAAGTTTTTTTTTAAAATGTGCTGCTGCTGCTGTTGGTACATTGACTGTAGGTGCGTTTCGGGAAAGAGAAATGAGAAGAAACGAAGACGCAAGAGAAGAAAAGTGAGAGAGTTTCGGCTGTTGCGGTGGTGATCGTGGTGCTGGTTCGTGGTACACTCTGATGTGGAGGAGCAGGGGAAGGAAAACGAGAAGACGAAACACTGGAGAACGTTGGTTTCGCCCAGTCCCTGGGAAAATGAAAGCTTGTAGCGGGAAGTGTGCAAAAAAATGTATTAATGGATACAGCTTCCATGTCCATGCTTCTTCTCATTCCACGCTGGATAGATATATTATACTTTTAGTTTTTTTTGTTTGTGTGTATTTGTGAGGGAATGAGTGAGTGAACTCTGGCTCCAGCAATGTCACCACTTTTCCCCAACACAAAAGTGAGAAAGAAGAGGCTCTCCTTTTCCGTTCAAGAAGCGACAAACATACAGAGCCTTTGTGACCATTGCGGAAGAAAATGGTCTGCGAGCACAGCGAAATAATAGTACACACACAAGAAATATATTATACGTAGTAGAAAAAACAGTGAAGCAGTTGACTAGACAAAGTCAAAGCCATCCGTCTATTCATCTGCTGTTTCGCTCCCGCTTCTGTTGTTGCGTTTCGTATTCGCCTTTATGATTGTATGGGAATAATGGTGCAAAAAAAGTTTTTTTTTAAAATGTGCTGCTGCTGCTGTTGGTACATTGACTGTAGGTGCGTTTCGGGAAAGAGAAATGAGAAGAAACGAAGACGCAAGAGAAGAAAAGTGAGAGAGTTTCGGCTGTTGCGGTGGTGATCGTGGTGCTGGTTCGTGGTACACTCTGATGTGGAGGAGCAGGGGAAGGAAAACGAGAAGACGAAACACTGGAGAACGTTGGTTTCGCCCAGTCCCTGGGAAAATGAAAGCTTGTAGCGGGAAGTGTGCAAAAAAATGTA
>JAHZNF010002613.1:0-34232 GCA_027744215.1 Troglopedetes dispersus
GTAGTCCTGCCCATTTTTCTAAAATGTTTATTTAATGAATGAATTAATGGACACACATTTTTATTTATAGTAATTAGTATAACATTTCTATGGAGATTGGAAGGGGAAGATAAGCGTAATGAAAGCAGCACCAATAAAAAATGGTACAAGAATGCTTTCACTTTTTTAGCAGAAGTAAAAAGGTACCTTTTATGTGTCACTCAAATGGATAACCACCTGGGAATACGGAGTGGCATATAGTAGATCGTATAAAAAGCTTATCACAACTTCAAACTGGAGCGCACACATGTCCTTTTACGCAGCCAGGATAGATAAGAAAAGAAGTGGGTCTGCCTTTCCAAAAAAAAAGAAAAATGTTGTTGGTGAAAGGTGCAACACAATTTTTTGACAGTCGATTGAACACACTTGAAAAAAAAGCTTTGATAGACTTAAAGTGAGCCTTTGTTGGATATGCTTTTTCCCGTGAAAAGAAAAAAAAATTCCTTCGCGGAACACCCTTTCCTTCTGATCTTTAAATGTGTCAGGAAAAAATCCAGTTTTAACTGGTTTCATGAAATAAAACTGGAAAAGGAAAGCACTTATAAATATTACCCCTGGAACGGGAGGACTGTGTCCATATTTACTTTTTTTGGTAACGAGACAGATTATCACGTAAGCCAGATTGAGACAAATAAAAACAAGTGTGACAAGAAAAACGGCTGCTCAAAATAGAGGAAATTATTTCTAAAACGAGGATGCTTATCGTTTAAGTTAGCTTTCCTTTTCGAAAATTTTGGGGTTAATGGGAACGACTCATTTGGGCTGCGTGTATTCTCAAAAAAATGTTGTCTCCATAAATTACTGGAATATCTGTAGCAAACTTTTTTTTAGCAGAGAACGCAAGAGGAAGAAAAAAGTTTTTCGGACGAAAGTTTTCCCCAAAAAGTGAAGTTACATGTATCAAGCGAAGCAACAAAATTCAGACGAGTGTGAGAAGTCTCTTTTTTTTCGGGGGATGCCCAACTGAGAGGATAACTCCTGATTTCAGTTTCCTCATTAACTAATAAATGCTTATTAGTTTCTACAAAGCTTTGCCCAACGGATCAGAAATACTTCGGTGAACCATTTTTTCATAATCTGTGCGTCATTAAACAGATCAAAGTCAGAAAGCAAATTTGATAAACCTAAGATTGGCTTGTATGAGGTAAGAATGAGATAAATTAAAAATTTGGACATGATGTAGCAGTTCAATTTCAGTAAGAATAAGAAACAGAGATATCCATCCTTTGGAATAACTTACTGATAACAAGCCAACAACCAAAGTCAATCTTTCATTCAGAATAACTAGTCTTTTTCCCGAAAAATTAATAGCGACGTGGAAGCAGTACACAAGAGAAAAAAATTAGTTTATTTGTGTCCGAGAGATAAGTTATCTAAAAAATACTCGTATACTTCGTGCTAAATCTCTTCTTTGCGCACATTTACCAACAACAAATGGGAAGTCATACATTCACACTATTTTTTCCCCGAAGAAAAAAAAACAGGACCCAGAAAAAAGAAATGAAGCGATAAAAATTCCCGATTGTATTACCAACTCTTACTACAACTACTTTACCACCACCACCACCACCACCACTTATCAAGTATTTAAATATAGGGCGCAAGCTAAAAAAAATAAAACAGTATTTATTTTCCTCACTGTCCAACCATTACTTTTTTTCCTCGAAAAATTATTTTTGGACACACACACAAACACAGTCCTTTCCCGGACTGCACCAAAGTTTACGCTATTGGAAAAGAGCAGGGAAAAAATCGTCCCAGAAAAAAAAACACATGCACCACTTTTTTTTGGGTGGTGGTTTTACTTTGAGATATCCATATTATATATTGTATGTGTGCATAAAAGTGGCCACATGACCGTCTGCATTTCCACATGACTGCATTGCCAAACAGAGTCGGAAAGCCCATAAAAATTACCTAGACACAAACATACATTCATCTACCTTGCTTATCTACCTGTTTTCCCACAGCTCTCCGCCGCACTCATAATGGTGCATGCATACATACTCTTATTTCATCGGTTTTTTTATGACCCAACCGAAAAAAAGGTAGTTTTCACCCGCGCCATTATTATATATTTTTTTTCCTGCTCCGGTCGACTCTGACAGGTAAGGAGGAAAAATGGAGGTATAAAAAAATCTAGCGCGTGTATTTTATTTTTGGAGCAGTGAAAAAAAAGAATTTTTTAGTGGTGCAAAAAAAGAAGAAGAAGAGCTGAGTGAGTGAGTGAGTGGCGATGGGCAAGAATGTCAAGAGGGCCACACACATGATATTCTGACCACCAAGATACTCTTCATGGTGCTCTGCTCACACCGAGATATTCGAAATATTTTTTGTACTCTTTTTTGTGAATCATTCATTCTCTTTTTTTTTGCTGTTTCATCAACCTCCACAAAAAATATATTTGTGGAGCAAAGTTTCGTAAACACATATCTCTACTCTTTATCTTCTTTTTTTGCAGAGTCCAGAATAAAAGTCCTTTAGGCGATGATAAGCACAAGAAGAAGAAGGAGAAGAGCGTGAAAACGTGGAGCAAAACTATCGATAATATTTTTTTGGAGGCTGGCAACTATTAAAGAAAATCTGTGGAGTCAGCAAAACATATATTCTTCTCGGTTTGTATATTTTTTTATATAAAATATTATACATATTTTTGGAGCATTACATGCTTGAGTGAAAAAAATGGAGGAAGAGAAAAAGAAGAAGAAAATCTTACTCGCTACTTTTCAAATGGAACGTGACAATTTTCCCAACTAAAACTCAACAACTTTTTTTTATTGGCTGGAGCAACATGAGGAGCGGAATTTATCGGCTCTTTCAATCAATCTGTTTAGTGCGCCTGAAGCCATGAAGAAATATTGTGGAGAAAAATAAAGAAGAAGAAAAAGCTGTGGAGCTGAATGAAAATGGAGGCACAATGAAATGAATGATAAAGGTGATCACCAAATTATGGAGAGATTTTAATTGAGAAAAAATAATAATTTTGTGAGAAATTATATTTCAAAGTAATATTTAATCCAGATAAAGTCTTATTTATGAGGAGATTCCATGGTCGTTAAGTGAAAGCCCAGTCAGACATAATTTTTTATTGATTGAGTCAATATTTTTTGCGGAGGGGATTGGTTAATTATTCATGATTCAATTTGAATGACAATTGGCCCACTTTCCAGGCTTTTCCACTTGACACATTGGAGCTCCACGGAGCTCAAGCTTGCTCCATATATTATTATGGAAGGTGCACCATAAATAAAAAAAAATTCCAGAAAGAGGTTGTGCTGTGCTGCACCACGTCGTTAGGTTGTGTTGCACACTGCTAAATATTTTAAAATACGTATGTTTCTCCTGCTCAAACATTATTGAGAACAAGAGGAGACCACACATGATGATGTGTCCAAAAAAATTATTAGGTAGGGTTTCCTTTTTAAAAAAATGTTGAGAAAGGCACACACATTCTGTAGAATTGAAAGTGAAAGTAGTTTTTTTTTCTTGTGGCCCACATTTACCGGTAGCAAGGAAAATGGAAAGTGTGTCCACTTTTTGAGTCAACATATTCATCACTCTGGACACGTGACGATTACCCCCTCAGTTGATAATAATGATGAAGGAGGGAGCACCTCCAAATAATAAAAAAAACCTTCATGCATGATCAAAGTCCCTCCGGCTTGGCAACATGAATACTAATTTTTTTTCTGGTCACAACATACAAAGTTCTAATGTGGTCAAAAAATGGTACTTGAATAATGGAGCATGGCGTGTGCATAAGTGTGTTCTATTGTGTAATTGCAAATTTTTCGTGCACACAAGTTTTTTTAGGTGGTCCTCACTTATTATGTTCCTTTTTTATTTCTGGCGTAAACGAAGCTTGTCATCGGGCGACTTAAAAAATTAATGAGATGTCGTCATCATCATCTCTCTCTCGTCACAGTAGACGTTAATAACATTTCCCGGTTTTTTTTCTCAGGAGGCACGCATGCAAATTATTTTTGGAAAGACGTGACTGACGCACACACGGTGAAATGGAAACTTTATACGTACCTCCAAGTAAAGATAACCATTAGATATGTTATACATGGAATGTAGTAATGAGGGAGGTGGTAAGCAACATGAAAAGGTTGCCCTCATTATTTTCAAAATTGGTTTTTACTACCACAAACTTTTCCCATTGCCTGGATCTCTCCTAGAAAGTCTCCGTATTTAAAAGGAGACACCTTCATTTAATTCCAGGATCAGGATAAGAGTGGAGTTAGATGATAAGGTGGCTTTTGCCATTCTGAAGAGGAAATAGTTATTTATTTGGACACGTAAGCGCAACATGGAATAAAACCTTCTTTCAGTGTTCACAAGTGTCAAAGGTCAGTCTTTAAAAAAAACGTGGGTCTCATTAATGTAAATTTTTGTGTTGATATGGTAAATATATTTTAGCTTATCAAATATCAGCTGTCGGAGTTCGTAGATAAAATGTTGTATTGAAGTGGAGGAAAAATGAAGAGAATCTGCGCACATTTAAAAAACTTTTTTCTGAAGATCAGCTCATTAGCGCATAATAATTAGAAAGTGATAAGCACCTACATACATACTACTATGGAGAGCGTGCTAAAAAATTTTTTTTGAAAATTCTACAAAAATAAATGTTTCGGGATCATTAGAAAATCTCGAGAGAGAGAGAAAAAAAAGTATCCTTTTTATTTGTTGAAGTAATCCACTCCTAAACTCCAGATAACCGGAGACGAGTGCTCCAAAACACAAAAAAAAGTATTCAAGAGAGAAACATTTAATAAACCATTTTTTGAGATCATGTCTCCATTTTTGAAAATGCTAGTATTATTATTATCACGAGTGTGAATGGATTCTGTTTTTTTCTGGGTGTATACATATAGTTTGCATATGATATTTTTTGGACACATTTTATATTCCCGGATAAGGGTAAACCTTCTCGTATAATTAATCTTGAAAAGGAGAAGGAGAGGAAAAAAAGTTTCCAGCTGAGTGGAGCGTAATCGTTTGGATAAACTGGAGCAGGATTCTTTTCTGCGCACACACACACACTCACTCCTGGAGAGATGGAGACAGGAAGAGCGAGAGAGAGAGAGAGAAAAAAAATAAATGAGAAGGGCTGTGTTCACCGAATGAAATACACAGATGCATGTTTTATACTATTTATTTGCGTAGGAGACTCACTCACTCACTCACTCACTCACACTTTATCCGTCGACTTCAATATTTCAATACTCAGTCTGGTGCATTAATTTTCTGGCTACAATTGCGGCTCCATTTTC
Organism: Troglopedetes dispersus; assembly: GCA_027744215.1. Taxonomy (NCBI): domain Eukaryota; kingdom Metazoa; phylum Arthropoda; class Collembola; order Entomobryomorpha; family Paronellidae; genus Troglopedetes; species Troglopedetes dispersus. The sequence continues at coordinate 5,316 of JAHZNF010002613.1, forward strand.
CACCATAATTATGGACACAAAAATATACTCTACACTTCGCTACTCTAGTAAAAAAGGAAGTAGATTTACATGCACACGTTTGCCTCGTGTAAAAATATATAGCACAAATTTGTCTCCACTTTTACCTTATCAATGATCCATCTTGATGTTTTGAGAACACAAAAAAAATATAAATCCTTCTGGGAAATAAAAATGCTGAAATTATTATTGAAAAAAAAACTGAAAGGAATGGAGCAAATGCTTGTCACACTTTGTCGGTTTTTCCTTCCACAATGGTTGACTTTTATTTAAAAAATTGGGTTTTGTGTTTCCTGATAAGCAAACATATTTTTTATAGAATATTTACTTCGAAATTCTCGGATAAAAATAGATTGTATCTTGTTCCTCCTCCGTTATTATTATTATCATCTGAGTAGATATAAGAACAAAAAAATAAAAGGGAGACGACTAGTATTTTAATATTTCATGTTTTCATGTTTCCTAAAAGGTTGCGTTATTTTTACCAGAAGCGCGTGGGTGGTCCCAAGTGTTAAGTATCAGTGTCAAGACGGCTTCCTTGCGGTTTTTACGAATAAAGTGAAAAAAAAATAAAGAGAAGGATTGTGGGATGCTTTTAACAGAAATGTTTTCAGACAGATAAATTGCTACTAAAGTGGATACATATACACTTAAACATTATGCTTCATGGCATCTTATCAATGTAATGTTTCACTAAATTCATAAGTGTATATAAATATTGTCTCAATAAAAAAAGAAAATGGGAAATGTATGAGGACAAAGTCACAAAGTGGATTTGAAAGAAGTACAACTGACGTTGGTAATCACGTGCGTGCCCTTCCTTATCTTTGACGATATCCCACACACTCTTTAAAAAACCGGGGACACCCTGGTGCGTGCATGCGTAAATGGATTAGTCACATTTCTCGTGTTGGAACAAAGTCTAAAAATAGTTTTAGTTTAAAAAAGTAATTGTGGACACTGATAAGCTTACTTCGACGTCGAATGTAAGATTTGTGTTCATTTCAATGGACTAATTATTAAAAGATAAACCTGGTCTTCGTGCGCTATAGCTTTATGCGGTGCATAAATCTTGTAAGGTTTCAATTCTGCTTAATTACTGCTACAATTGTGTCCACCTTCTAGCAACACTTCATTATTCACAGACCAGTTTAGCCGAGGTGTCTATTAATAGCCTGGCTTTCGTCAATATTTTCTGTTTCTTCCTCTTCTGGCCATATTATATTTTTTTCCGTCTGTCTACGTCATTCTCGCAGAGTGGACCCAAGACACCAGAAAAAAACATGCCTTACCTTGTAGGGTTACTACTACTACTATGTGTGCACAAGTTTATTTTTGTTCACTTTCCCTCTCCCATGCTAATTCATGGAGGAACAAAAGTACATGCACGAAATAATAGAAAAGAATGGAAAGATGCTGGTTTGGGTTGCTTTTATGCATGTGCGGAACAAACAAACATTGTTGCCATTCTCTGTTCTATAAATGGAAAACTTGCTCCATCAAAACCACAAAAAATTGTGCTCTCTTCAGAGTCAAGAACGGAACGTGCACAAGTGCAGGAACATTTTCACTTCCAACCTTCCAACCTTCAAACAATTAGATCTGGGCCTATGATTCTACCTGTGTCTACCAGTCCACACCAGATAAAGCATTCTTTTGTCATGTGACGTTGAAGTGCGCATAAAAATGTCCTCATCCTCCGCAAATACTTTTTTTATTTTTTTACTTCTTTGTGGTCACCTGTGTCTACCAATAGGATTTCTCTCACTAATTATCAATAAAAAATCACCATATTTATGAACACGCTTGTGTCCATAAACAAGGGATTTGATTGACTCAAACTACTAAATAAATACACATAAGCAAAGTAGCACGCCACTTACTTACTTTTCGCGAAGAAAATTGGAACAAAAGAATAGTAGGTTTTGCCTTTTCCTTTAACATTAGCGCAAAAGTTGATAAGTATTGTACAATATACTTCTTGAGTCAAAGTATTTAATTCTCTTTTTTAAAAAAATCACATATATTTTGAACCATGTCTCCCGCTTTAACATTCCTTATCACTTAAGGAAATGAATGGGAGTAGCACTTGTTTTTATACCTTCTTCCAGATTTGCAGAAAGCTGAAGCGCACCAAGAAAGAAAGCTTATTGGACTTCTAAAAGAAATATTTTTTTTTTGGAGCCGTTCACAAACTACAAGAAAACCCGGCAAAATATTTCTTCTTTCCCTCCAAAAATTTAAACTACATATGTAATTAACTAAAAACTCGAGTTTCAGAAAAATCTCTTCATACTTTATGAACGGTCCCCTTTTTTCCTCTTCTTCAGCCATTTTTTTAATCACCATTTTTTCCCTGCTTGCGCCATGCCCCAGCATCTCTTTTATTTTTTTTTCGGGAGTACTTAAAAGCTGTGCACAAAGAAAAGTTTTTTTTATATTTGCAGCACGCACTTGAGCAACTTTATTTTTTATTCTTGTTTCTCTGCCCGACTCCAGTCGTCGTGTCGGCAAAAGAAAAAAAAATGGTGATGAGGACGTCGACTACTTCTACTACTACTATGATGATGATGATGGTGATGCTCCACAAAAAAACTCTTCTCTCTCTTTCTGGAAAAAGGAGAGAAAATATAGAGATTCCTGCCTACCTTTCCACCTGACAAAAAAAATATATATAACCCGGGAATTACGCTCCTCTTCTATAATCATCATATATCAGAGAGATATAAAGGACTACATACTACTATGATGATGAGTTGTGTGCATAAAATATCTCCAGTTTATTTTAGGAGCACCATCACCATCCTCCTCAACCAGAAGGAAAAGGAAAGGAGTCCTGTTTTTTAGGTGTGTTCCATCCTCAAAAAAATATACACGACGAGATTTTGGCTCTTCCTTCCTTTTCTTTTTGCCTCGTGTGTGTGTGTGTGTGGTAATCTGCATTGCTGCTGTCGCTGCGGTGCTCCGAGTTTTTATATGTATATTTTTTTATTCAGGTGTTTTCTCTCTCTCTCTCTCGCTCGGAAAGGAGACTGGTGTGTAGTAGTAATGATAATCATAATCATCCTAGTCATCATCATGTTTTCTGGCACGTACCAACATTTTCGCACACACAAAAAAATATGGAGCATGGCTGAAGGGAAGGAATGGGATGTGCGGAGCATATATATTTTTGTAGAGCAATTCTCCTCTTCGACTTCACACCTGCTTCATATATATATTTTTTGCTTTGGATGTAGTTTTTTGTTGCCCTCCTTGCTCCAAAAAATATGGACACATATTAGAAACTGACCAATAAAAATGGAGATGCAAATGAGGAGTAAACATATATTTTTTCTAAATGGTTCCAAAATAAAAAGAAAGTTGGTAAGAGTGAAGGCGAGCAAGTACACAAAATTCGTAAGGTTAAAAAAATAGTATATCTTTCGTGGTGTGTGTTATCATAGATTGTGGTGGGTATCCTGAAAATGAAAGTTTTCTTCCTCGGTTTTTCAAATGAGTTTGGGAAGAAGAGGAAAATGTAATTAGAAAAAGGGAAGGTAAGGTAAAATCAATAGAAAATTGAGTTAGTGGGGAGCACACGCTCGCTCTCCTCACAGCTTTGCATAAGTACATTAGAAGCAAGCTTATCATGGAGCTCTTGCTGAAAAACACAAGAAAACATATATTATTCCGAGAAAAGGTAATGAGCTAGGTAACCCGCTTCCGCTATTTTCTCCAGACTAATTTCCACACGGAACAAGCATACCTACAAAAAATACTGTTGTGCAAGGAGCCATATATGAGCCATAATTATGGACGCACGTTCGTTTAGATTTTATTTTGGGTGCGTGAAAGAAGAAAAAAATGTTTTCTCCAGAAAATCCTTATGTCTGATAAGGCTGCCAGTTCCCTGAAAGAAAAGTTGAAAGGTAAGTTTGTGAGGTGTGTGCACATCTAATCATAATGGTGAGCTCGCTCCTGCTCCGAGAAAAAAAAATTTCATCAAGCTCTGACTGGCATCTTGACAAAGTCTTTTTCACCGGAAATATGGTTTCTCGGAAGACGGAAACCTCTCAGATATATCCGTCAACAAGGAAAGTTTTTTTAAAGGAGCACGATAAGCACACACACACATTTCTGCAGAATTTTATAAGTCACTGCTTTTATTTTGTGTGTGTGCATTTATTCAAATGAGATGAACTTTTTATACTGGCCAAATTTTTTATCCCGACGTAATTTATGGACGCCTCCTAAAAAAACTTTTTTTTTATTCAACAAAAAAAGTATAGTTGCTCCGTGTGTGTGTGTGAAAAAAATGGATAACTAAAAAAACAGACGGAACAAAATATACATCTCTGATAAGAAAGGAAAATCGAAATTTCCTGGATGACTCCATTTTTCGATTTCCTGTGTAATATACAATCCTCTCTTATTTTTTTATGTTCTTCAAAAAAAACGGAGGAGAGCTGTGCCGGTGATGACGTGCTCCAGAACAAATTTTCATTTTTTTCCTCTCGATGACAGAGCATCTCAGTGTTTTTTTTTGTAGGGAAGGAAAGAGCTTAACAAAAAATAATGCCTAACTTGATTTTCTTGTGTTTTTTTCCTCTTCTTCGTCGAAACAAAATTATTAGAAAAAAAGTATATAATCTCTGAACTCGGAGCGAGCCAGCTAGCCTCTCTCTAAAAAAAAGAAGAAGACAGAAGAACAGGAAGCTTAGCAAAAAGAATATAAAAATATCTTGTGTGTGCATAAATATATATGCGCTTCTGGTGCTGCTCTATCCTGCCATCCTCAAAAGATTGGAAAGCATCATTTTCCCATTGTCGTCATCATTCTTTTTTTTATGCAGATTATGTGAGGAAGGAAGAGAAGAAGAGGAAAAAAAGTGGATTACACAAAAAATACATAATCTGTTTACATTTGCCTCGGGCAGAGTATTCAACAGACTTTTTTTCCAAGAGACAAAAAAAAATATATGTATATATTTTTATATTTAATATGGACACATCCTGAGCTGCTCACGTTTCTGAGGAAAAAAAGTCAACATCTTAAAAAAAATCCCCTTTGCTGTCTCCATTCTGTCTCGGGCTTAAGGAATGGAGCTTTAAAAACAAAGTGGCTTGGTCTTCTAAGGGGTCATTCATAAATTAAGGGAAATAATTTTTATTTTTTTACAAAAAGAAACTTGCACACAGAAAAGTTTTTTTGAAAGAAGAAACGCTCCAAGTTTGGATTTGTTTTATTTTAGCAAAATTTTTGAGTGACGTAATTTATGAATGACCCCCGAATATATTTTTTTTCTTCTGAGATGCTCTTGTTGTTTGGTATGCAAAAAGCGCGACAGAAAAGAGAAGCATTGCACAGAGATACGATATCCATACGAAATAAAGGGAGAAATATATAAAAATAAAACATCTTCTCCAAGAAAATATTGGAGGAACATATTTTAGCTCTACACTTCTTTCCATGTTTTTGTTTCTTGGTTATTGGCTCGAGTATGTGTGTCCATATATTCATATATATAGTTTTTTTTGTTTCGCGGGTGCGCCTCTGTCCTACTATGCTGCTACTTTTTTTTCTCTCTTTCTCTCCGGATATTTTTTTTTCTTGTGTGCAGGGATACGTGACCACTTCCTTTTATTTCTTGTTTCACACTATTCTTTCCGTAGAAAGAAAAAGGAACAGGGGAGAGAGAGAAGATGAAAATGGAGACATTTTCTCCTTCCATGTGGTTTCCCTCAGTGAAGAGAGAGACAGAAAAGAAAGATAAGTCAGAATACGTAAGTAAGTGGTGCATGCACCAGAAAAAAATGTGTATACATTTTATTTTTTTGCACACAAAAAAAATATTGTGCTCAGTCCAGCAGTGTGAGTCTCATCTTGTGATAATATAATAGAGTGGCTCCTCTTCTCCTCTCGGCTTGAGTCGTTGTGTGTGTGTCCTGTCCTTTTTCTATTCCAGGCTTCACTCACACACTCACGTTTTTTTTGGAGCCAGCATGAAAAAAAGAATGGGAAAGGACAGGAGGTAGTATCCTCCATGATAAGTATATATTTTTTTCTTCTGGAGATAGTGGCGGACACCGTAATGCATATAAAAACCTGGAAAAGAAGAAAAGCTGTGCAAGCTCTTCTTTTGGCGAAACAAATCTATGCATTTTAAAGAAATATATGTATTCTGGTCTTATCTTCCGTAAGATGGACAGAGTAGAGAAGAGTAAAAATAAAAGTGATGCATGTTTTTGTGTTAAGTGAGAAGTGACTATTTTTTCTTCTTCTCTAGAATACCTATTCTTAGCTTTTTTCAAACAATATTGTTGTATATTTTGTGTCCTTTCCTTTTTTTACCCGTGCCACTTTTTCATGGAGGCATGGATGGAGTCTTGCAGGATACTCTTTTGTATGCTCAACTGAAAAAAATCCCAGATGCTCGACAGAGCCAAAACCATACTGTCTCTTTCCTTCCTCTCAGTTTTTTTCTGTTTTCTTCTTGTTTTTCTTTTCTGGATGCTGGTAGAAAAAATGTGGAGAGAAAAAAAGCTCACACCACCACTACCACCACCACACAAACTTTTTTTGGAGACACTATGCAACATTGCGGATAAGCTTCAGACACACGCACACACAAAATAAGAATTGACTTTTTACTGGAGACGAGACCAGGACCAACGACGTCAGCTTGCTTGCTGGATTATAAATGCTTATCAACTCCTAATATATATAGATGTGTCCACCCATATAAAAAAAGATAAGACACGTAGTGTATTAGGATAGATATTTTTTGGAGTGAGCAACTATATATTTTTTGTGTTTTGGGTGGCGGTTCCCACCAGTCCTCATAAAAATAAATGTATGTATGGAGGCTCCATAAATAGATATGGATGCATGAAATATGGAAATCGCATTGTGTTTTTTTAGAAAAGAGAGTGTGCATGTGTGTGTGTGAGAAAGCACGCTACTGTGAAAATATTCAGAGTGGAATTGAAACAGAAAAAAATGGAGTACATGAGAAAAGAAGAGAAACCAGAAAGATTAGATTTTTTTGTGACCCGCTCCATTTTACATTTCACGTACGTACCAAAAAATGTACTACGTACGTACACTTAGTTATATGTATATAAAAAATGTGTGGAGCTGGAGAGCAACAAAAACTACATAGCTGATGATGCTCTCTGTTTTCTCATTTCTATGCTCCGTCTTCTTTTTTTCCTGACGTAATTTGCGAAAAAAAAGAGAAGAGAAGGAGTAGTGCGAAAATAAGAATCATGTTTCTTGTTCTCAGCTCCACTGCTAAAAAAATATTGGTTGATGTACGTACGTATTTAAGCTTATCCACTATACATATTTATTGGAGCATGGAAGACTTCTGAGCACAAAAAAAATAAAGTTATATGGTTACGTGGGATTATTATAATATGATAATGCTCGGGAAAGCATATATTTATTGTTATTATTATTAATATTATCAACATATTTCGATGGATGCATACTAATCAGATAAGCCGAAGAAAGAGAGCTTCTTTTTTTTCACTAAAAAATTTCTGGAAGAGAGTGTCCCTGACTCCAGAGAATGTTGTCTACTTTGCATTCTGGGTTGGAACATGGAACACAGAAAAAATAAAGTTGCGGAGCAAGTTCTTTTTTTTTTCTTGACACAATATTTCTCCCTCTTCTTTCCTTCCCTCCTCAGCCGTGTAATTTTTAAAGAGGGAAAAGGAAGGATATGGAAAATGGTAGTTTTGTTGTTGGGTTGATGATGATGATGATGATGATGATGACAAGAGATTTCCAGCAAAGTAAAATTAGGTATGTACATACATAACTAATCATGGAGAGTGTGAATATAATTAATTTTGTGTGCGGACAGAATTTTAAAGGAGCTTTTTCTCAGTCCTCTCTCACTTAGAACCACAGCAGAGAGAGAGAGAGAGAGAAAGAAGGAACAAAAGATGATGGGGAGGAGGAAGAAAGCAACAAGAGATGAAATAATAAGAGGAGCGTGCTCTTCCTCCAAAAATCCAGGAGTGCTCCACAAAAATATAATAAAATTATCAGGGCTGAATAAAAAAATCTTTGATTTAGGAGATAATTCACAGAATACTTTTCCTCCTGAAAAGAAAGAGTAATATTGGAGTTTAATTTTTTTTTCATCTTTTTTTGTCCACTTGCACGCCAACATGTAGGAACATGAAGTTAGTGGGAAGTGATGTTCTTTAGGTTACATTGAACAACTTCACCAGAAGTTTGGTTAGTAAAGCAAGTATACTTTAATTAATTGGGCAATAATTGTGGACACAGGATAAGCATTGTTTGTGCTTACTATCCATGCTATTTTATATTACACACTAGCGTTAGTTACAGCTTATTGGGATACGAAATAAAAGTGTGGATAAGCAAGTGAACAAGAAAGGTCAGTTTAAAGTAAATGGTTGAAACAAACTGGAATAACAGTGATCGAGTGAGTGAGCCTTCATCGCACACATCAGCTATATTCTATTGTACCATTAATGGTCAAGAATTTGTGTAGCCTGGATTCACCGAAAATTATGTGCTAGAGCTCTATAGTTAGTCAGATTGAAGCCCAAAGGTAAGTGTACATCTTTTGGTATATCATTAGAAGAACAACGTTTTTCTAAACAGCACAACTCAAACGTAGAATATAAAAATTGTAATGGGTTATCATGCGTTCAAAAACATTGTCTCTTATTTTTAGTTCAATTTTTTTAGTCACGCTCCCAAAACACGTGAAGAAGGAGTGATTACGTCTCCTACCTTTTTTTATCATCACAACAGAAAGAATATTTTTTATCCGCATAAATAATTCAGATAACAACTAACTGACACCGTGGTAAAAAAAACAAAATATTTTTGTTCCTCATTTCGCTTACCAATTTTATTGTGATTTATTTTGTACAAAGTTTATTTGTGGGATATGAGCAGCAGATATTTCCAATTTATCCTGAAATGATAAACAAAAAAGTTTCAGAATCTAACTACTATGTAGTTAGTTTAGAGGTCTGTTGTGATTATAAAACATGCTAGCAATTTTTTATCTGAGATAACTATTATTATTACTTGTCTTTTTGTAGTTGTACCTCATTAGCTGATCGTCCTTCTTTTCCCGAAAACAATTTTTTTTGAATCTAAAAATAAAGACGTGTTTGATCCTATCATTATTTCCATCAGCACCACCACTTTTCTCCCGAATAAAATAAAAACAAGGAAAAAAAGTTTTCGTAACTTCATTAAAATTAAGTAGGGAAAGAAGGCTTATCATGATGATCAGCCAATGGAAAATTTTTTACGTTTTCCAGGATGAGCAACTTCTCAACTTTCTAATTTTCCTTCCATTACCAACAATATAAATTGTAACTTTTCAAAACAGAACAGAGTATCGAAAGCAAATCAATTGAGTGAGACGCCGTTTAAGAAAATATGGATGGAAACCGGTGGGTTTTTCAATAAAAATATGGGGAAAATGTAGCTGTTTTACTGTATGTGTTTTTTGTGTTCACACATCTTATCTGCAGATAAGGCATGTTTTCATAATTTTCTTCTGCATCACGATGACAAACAAATTTTTTTTTAGAAAAGACAGGAATTTTTGTGAGACGAAGAAGGCTCCTGTGCACACAGAGAAGCACAAGTGCTATTTTTTTATTACGTTGTTTCGTGTCTGTGCATTTGTCTACTCTTTTCTCTCTAGTCTAGTCTAGTCTCGGCCGACCACGTTTTGGAGGAGCAGTTACCACAAAAAACTGGCGAGAGAGCACAGAACAGAAAGAAGAGGAGCAGAGAGAAAAAATAGAAGACGGGAGAAGAAAGCTTGAGAAGAACAAAATCGATATTGTACGACGACGACGAGAAAAGTTGGAGCTGATGCTTTAGTTGGAAGAAGCTCCCGTTTTTTTTTCTCGCTCCAAAAAATAATAATAACAGAAACGAGAAAAAAGCCTTCCCTTGCTTATTTTTTTTTTGTTCTCCAACAAAAAAAAAGAGTAAAAAAAATAACGATCCCGGTGTAGCCAGCCCCAGCCTCCGTGTATATTTTTTATTTTGTTTGTCTTCAACGTCGCTCAACCTATTCATTCTTTGTTTCGTAGAAAAAAAGAAACGTTTTTAGCAGGAAAAACACTAACGATGTATCTTATCATCTTTTTCCCCAGATTTATTTTTTTCGACAAGCCTGCCTGCACCGTGCAACCCGAAGATGAGCACGTTTTTACTTTGAAATGCAGGAGAAAAGAGAGATGCGATGATAAGGCAGAAAAAAGGAAGCTTTCTTTTCACTAGTGACATGACATGCTAGACAGGAGCATGTACTTCAAAAAAATATTTTATCTTTATTTTTTTCTGGAGCATCCCTTTTCACACACAACACAGATGTATACACATGGCAAGAGAGAGAGAGAGAGGTGGAGAGAGAAGAGCGAGAGTGAGAAAATTGTAAAAGAGTGTCACACACTTTCTCTCTTCAAACTTCGTTTCCCTCGCCCTCTCTCTCTCTCTTCACAGAAGAGAGAAATAAAATGTTCGGGCAGGAGCAAGCATGCTTGTGTCTCTGTGTATGCGAGAGTGTGGAGATGTGTGAGAAGAGATGAGAGGAGCATGTTGACCCACTTATTTACATGAAAATATGACAAGGAAAATGTCATGTGCATATGTACATGACATGAGGGCATTAAGCATCCAGCAGCAACTTTTCGTTACTCAGAATAAAAATATATATTTATACATGTGATGATGATAGTAAATGATAAAAGAAGGAGACAAATCTTAATAAAATTATTAGTGTTGCAAATATACAGGTAGACGAATAGGACATCTTAGGAAAAACACTAACGATGTATCTTATCATCTTTTTCCCCAGATTTATTTTTTTCGACAAGCCTGCCTGCACCGTGCAACCCGAAGATGAGCACGTTTTTACTTTGAAATGCAGGAGAAAATGATGATGATAGTAAATGATAAAAGAAGGAGACAAATCTTAATAAAATTATTAGTGTTGCAAATATACAGGTAGACGAATAGGACATCTTTGACTTTGGAGTGAGCATAATGCAGCCTCATTATTAGTTTTGGTCGTGCTGATGAAAAAAATTAGGAAAATTTAGAGTTTTGGAAATCTATATTTTACGCATTTTTTACAGCTTTTAAACTTAACTAAAAAAAATGGTCAACCTAACTTCAGAGCATAGCCAATCTATTTAGTAAGATAAACGTCGCAGCTTGTCACAAAATGTTTCCAAGTGGCATAAATACCAAAATCTCATTAATATGAACCATGAAAGGAAAATTGATTAGACTTGACAGGTAACATCTACGGATTATACGTGAAACAATAATCTGTTAGCAGCACTATAGTTAACTCTGGTTATCAGGTGTTCTTGTAACAGTTTTACTTATGAAAAGTGCATTCTTATTTTTTTTTAAATTGAGTAATGTAACTTCAGATGAATGTGGCTTTTGATAACCAAACCCAGCTTTTACGAACACAGAAAGCAAAAGAGAAAAAAAGAAGGATAGTGTGTTTTTATTCTTTTTTTTCTCCTCCTCTTTTGAGAGTATTTTTTTGCCACATGTCGTCTGCAGCAGGAGTGTTCCTTGGAAGGTCAAATAATTTTTGTCGGAAGGGAAAAAAGAGAGGAGAAAGCAAACCGAGCTCTTTTTTCACCATTATTTTTCAGCCTTTCTCTTCTGTACTCTTTTTTTTTGTACTGATCGATACTCTTGTGTAAAGCATGGATATTGCACTACTATGCACACACATGCTATTATTGACACACACGAACAGAAATACGTGGAACAAAAAAAATAAAGATATAAAAATATATTTCATGTGAATGACTGAGCAGGTATGTGTGTGTATGTGTATAATGTGGAGATTAGATATCTAGAGGGAAAATAACTATATATTTTTATTGAATTTGAATATTTTTGAGGACCTCCGACCAAAAAGCAAAACGAACTTCCAGGAAAAATCCATTTTTTTTGTTTCAGAAAAAAAGAAACAGCTCTGCACTGGTGTTGATGAATACATTCATAGAAAAAAATGGAAAAAAGAGATAGTGGAGCTCGCTCGCGAGCGAGTAAGTGGTGACTGACTGAGTGCACAAATAATTATGGACACAAAGTATAGATTTCTGCTAGAAAAGTTTTTCGTCCAAGTAGCAGGAAAACAAACCCCGACTTGAATTAATGCACACATCTATCTACACCCAAAGAAAAAACTTTATTTTGTGTGCAAGGCCGGCCGGACTTTTTTTTGTGAGTGGAGCTTATCATGTTCCATGGAAGTAAGATAGTTTTTGCCTCCTTTCTTTTTTTTGTATTATTTGGTGAGCTGGTTAATAATGTATTTTGATGGTATGTACATAAAAAACTATGTGTGTGCATTATAGTGAGAGGGATATATGTGCGCATTTATTATTACACTGGTTCACTCACTCACTCAGTCACTCACTTTCCTCCTCGCTTTCTCTTTTTTTTCTCTCTCTCTCTCTCTCCAGCTCTCCACTCTGAAGCTCAAGCACGGTGAGCCGCACAGAGAAAAAGGGAAAACAATAGTGGAAAAAAAATCCTGTGTGTGTGTGTTTGGAACAAGCGAGAGAGGAAGCGAGAGTGGAGACATGACAAGGGAGTAAAAACGAGAGAGAAAAAAAGACACACACACACTCACTCACTCACATACATCGAATCGACCTGATTTTCTTCCCTCAACAAAAATATACATGCATCGCATTTTCACAGAGAGAGAATTATGGAGCAGACATGTATAAAAATATACATATACATATGAGATAGAATGATATATGGACACAAAAATTCTATACTGATGTGGTGATGATGATCATGATGGAAAAAAGAGTGATGAGTTACTTCTTTCTTTCTTTTTTAAAAAAAAGAGGAATATTTATTATTTTGTCTATCATAAAAAATACGAGGAAATGGTGATAAGCGGGAGACAAGGTGAACTGGAGTTGTTATGTTTTTGAAAATGTTTCCAAGAAAAGGAAGCATTTCGAGGAAAAATGCGAGAAGAGGAGAACCTATTTTCTACTCTTCATAATAAATGTTGACACAAGCAATGTTAGATAATATACGTAGATATGTTTATGTGTGTGTGAAGAAATGCGATATATTTACCTTGACGGAATAATTTAGGGTTTTCCCCGAAAGCAAAAAAAAAACAAATGAAGCTTTTTTTCACTGGAAAAAATATATAAAATTTTCCCCTCCTCAAAAGACGTTTCAGGTAGAGTTGGAAGACCAAAACACAAAATTAATTATTGAGCACTGGATTATAGACACATTCAAGATTGAATCGTACATAATATTGAGAAAATTATATATTTTGTGTGTGTGGCTTTATGGGAAGAGTAATAATATAACATGAATTCTAATGAAATTATAATAATGACATGGGAAGGGGAAGACAAGCTGAAATTGGGAAAGGGTTGAACTAAATTTTGATTTTCGAGAAAATTGATTTCCTCAAGAAGCATATTTTGTGTTCCGTGTGTGGAAAATGAACTGAAAATTGGAATAAATATTTAGTTAAATTAATGTACTTCGAGGAAAGCGGAACCCAGACGAAACATGTTTTTCATGAGAAATTAAGGAAGTTGGTGATGAGAACATGATTATTTAGGTGAGCTGGGAAGGACCACACGCATTGACGAAGGGATTATGAACACAGATGAAAATTCAGGTTATCTTGTGTAATTTTTTAAAACCTTCTTTTCCAAGAAATTTTGGTTCAAGCTCTTCCGTTTGCTCCACAGAATTAATTAATTATTTACTTGTTCCAGGAAAAATTAATTATTATTCAGGGATTAATCCTTGTTTGAGGTTTGCTTGTGCTATCTAGCATCCAGCTTAATTTTGTCCCACGTTTCAAATTTTACCAAATTAGGAAAATGGCGAAGTTAGAACCTCAACTTGGTTATTCCTCGGAAGTATAGCAAAGCATGAAAACTGACGTGGAAGCTTATCAAAGATGCCACTTTCCAAGAAGTGTAATTTGATGCATATATTAAGCAGGCATTTTTTTAATATGTCCATAAATAACATCCATAATTTTTCTTTCCAAAAAATATCCAGAGCCAATTTCTGTTTCAATTAATTACCATAAATATTAACTCGATTTTTTATTTTAACCACAAAAAAATAATTCCAGCCACACTTTCCCTTTTTTGTAACCAATAATATTTAAATTGAGGAGCGACAATTTGACGATGAAACCACAACGAAATTGTTACGACTTTTTGTTTCCTTTCATATATTCTTTTTCCAAACTTTGCGTACAGCTGGTTCCATGTAGTGTGAACCAATAAGTGAGTAATTGAAACAGGAAGCGTTACTTTAATGAACCACAATCATGTGTACGTACGACTGTCTGGCTAGGAAAGAGAGGAAGACATATTTCATTTGAATATTTTTTAAGAGGGAAAGGTTGCGCAGAAAAAAAAACATTTCACTTGTTTTTTCTCGGACAAATGAAAAGACGTGGTGAACAGAAAAAAGGGAAGAGAAAAGGGGAAAATGTAGACGAGATAATGCTCTTTTTATGTTCCTCATCAAAATTTTACAAAATCGGAGCTAGCTCTAGGTACATAATACACTTTGGAGGAGGAGCACTCCTTTTTCTCCTCCGAGAAGACAGCTGATTGCTCCATATTAGTAGTGGGATATGTATATATACATATGTTTGTGTGTGCACATATTATTATGTTAGAGCAGTGTTTTTTTTCGAGTTGAATTTTTTTTGTTGTTGCTCTGTTTTATCGAAAAAATTGAGTGGTCACGCCATTGTTTTTTTGTCATATTTTTTTCAGAAAAATTGTCTTCCAGTGAATAATATTAGTGTGTCTATAAAAGATAATAAGGTTAGAGGAAGTATATATAATAATTTTTGTTTGTTACCTCAGCCGACGCCGAAAGTACGAGCAGTGTGATTCACAGCACAGTCGTGTTGTTAGTTGTGTGTTCTTTTTTTTATTTGTTATGAAAAATATTTTTTTCTTGGGAAAAGAAAAAAATATATTCTAGAGTTGTGAGTACGCAGCTCCTGAATTAATCATCAAAGATGCTGCTGGTGGCGACGGTCACGTGACATGTTTTCAGAAACTCACTCTGGGTATCCGTTTCTTTTTTTTAAAACTAACTTTCCGCTCCTGCTAGCTTATCCAGTGAGACATGTCTTTAACGGAAGCTTTTATGAGATTTTGTTCACACGAAAGATATATATATTTTTTGCTTATCTTGTTTTAGAAATGGATTCACCACTTTCACAACTTTCTCTCCGACTTAATAGCCGCAGCATTAAGAACCTGGATCCAGGCACCCACAACACTCATCCACACAAAGAGGAAAGATGAACAACAATATTATTTTTGCGTACACAAATAGATAAGCTTCCTTGTAGTGTATTTAGTCTGTTTTTTTATATTAATGGCACATGATGATCACTGCTTATCCGGAAATTAAAATTAGATTAGATTCGACGCCACAAAATCCCAATTTTGTGTGAAAAACAATTCAGTTTTCAAGATGACCACCATCACAGTCACCAAAGACTGGATGATGATGATGTTGATAAGACTGAATGGAACAATTTAAGAGCACTCAGCACCATTTTTGAAAACACAAAAAAATTTTCCTTTTTTTTGGTTTCCGACGTTTTCCAAAGTCTTATCCGTCCACAAAATGTTTGAAGGGCTGAAGAAGCGCTTAATTATGCTTATCTGTACATGACAATCGTAATAATCTTAGCGTAACGTACATACTTTAAGTAGCGAGTTGTTGTGTAAATAAAATATGGCTATATATATTTTTTATAGTTCCGCTTGGAAAGAAAGAAAGAAACAAGAGGTTATCTCTCTTTTTCCCATTGATATGTCACAAATAATGAAATTGTTTTGATATGTTTCATTTGAAGTAGTAGTTTTTTTTGTGAAGTGTTAAAAATTCTCTAATCTTTAGTGTTTACATTCTCTTGTTTTTTTTTTGGCTTGAGGTTATCCAGACTCAAAAATTATGTTTTTTTTGTCTATTTTTATGTTCACAGCTGCTTAGAATTTAGTAATAAAAAATAACTGAGAGTTGTTATTAGCATTTGTAAAGGATTGATTTGTTTTTGTTGCGATACAAAATAAAAAAATTTCTTATTGTGCCAACAATAATACTAATAATAATAGATTATCTTGAAGTAATAACAATTAAGATAATAACAATGGAATTAGTGTAGCAAGATTTACTTTTAAAATATGTTGATTTATTTTTGTTGTTACGCTAAAACTTAGTTGGCTACTTAAAAATCAAGTAAATTTGTTACAACTCCAGGCTTTGATTTGATATGTATCGATGATATAATAGTAGAAAAAAACTTATCTACTAGCTTATCGGTCGCTGGTATAGTAGTAATTAGTTAGATAACCAACAACAGAATGTTTTTTTTTCTTCTTCTCAGATCATCAGGAATGTTTTTGAGTGAGCGATTAATATTTTTGTCTAAACGAAATTTAATCCCAGGAAAATGAAATGAAAACTGGTTATCATGATCCACATTAGAATCGCGCCACACACGACGTTCTTTTTCTTGTTAATTTTTGAACGAAAAAAAAGAAGGTGTCAATTTGAGAATATTTTTAGGTGAGCGGCTGTGGTTTGGTGTGCAGAAAGGAAAAGAAGAATTAAGGAAATGATTTCCATGTGAGAGAAAAAACTAGTTCACTACTACTGCCAGAGGTTATCATTAACTACACATTTTAATGTCGTGCACTGGATTAGCATGATCATATATTTTTTTGCGCACAATATATTTTAGGAAGAAAATTAAAAGGGTTCTCTACAATTATTTTAATTTATTTTTGGGTGGCTTGTTTAATCTTGTTGAAAGCAAATGAGTTGATCCTCTTTAGTAAAATATTTATATTTTTTGCGGTGAAAGTTGAACTATGTTTGTTTTAGATAAGCACAATGTAGTAGGAGAACACTTGTTTTTTTTGTCTTCTATCTAGTTTTTCGAAATGGTTCAGATAACCCATCCAACTTCATTGTCTTTTTTTTATTCTTTCTCCCTTCCTCCCGGAATATATTATTTTTGTAAAAATTTTGTGAAGAAAACTATATTGATGCACATACACAGGTTCAGTCTCGATAACACCTTATCATTTGAGTTCTAAGAATCCTTTTCACTTCCGAAACTCTTTTTCTTCTTCTGTTAAATTTTTCACCAGAGACATTTAAAACAACAAACAGCAATAGAACAGGGTTACCTTTTTTATGTTCCAAAAAAATTAATCCTCACAAATTTCCACACATATCTATTAATTTTGTGTGCAAAAAAATAAAAAGCTATTATATATCTCTTTTGATTTTCTTCAGATGATGTTTTTGTTGTTGTTTTGTGTATTGTTTTTGTCTGTTTCGGTGTTTCTCTTTTTTCCTGGTGGTCTGCTTATCTACTTTCTGCTGCTGCTGCTGCTGCTGGTGCTACACTGGATCGTGTGTTGTTTTGTTGTTGGGAAGAGAGAGAAAAAAACGTCTTCTTTATCCAAACATAATGCATACATACATACTTTTATTTCTCTTTTTTTATTATTATTATTTTTTCCTCAACACTTGCACCACTCTCGCTACTCCTCACATTTTTTATTTTTATTTGTGTGTGTGTGTGTATTACTTACTATACACGGAGAAAAAAAGGTAAAAAGTACGAGGAATACGAAAAACAGGACTACTATTATTTTTTGCTCTTTGTGTGTGTGTCTCCACTGCTGCTGCTGCTGCTGCTGCTACAGAGCACAAGAAGAAGAATACTAAAAGCATGAGCAGAGTAGAGTAGCGTAGTAGTATTCTAGCAGAGAGAAATATACTTTCATGGTTTCGAGCACCATGCATGCATGCAAGTAGGGAAAATATGGACACATACACACACCTCCTGCTCCTGTTTTTCTCTCCCGAACCAGAGAGGGAGAAAGAAAGAAGAAATCTAAGATAATTGTGTAACAATCTACACGCGTGGTTCCTAAATAAAGGGATCTTGATAAGCGAGAGATTTCTTGTCTCCAAAAAATTTTTTTTCCAGAGCTGCAGCATTGTTTTTTATTTCGTGGAAAAAGAAAGGTAAAATAGGTATATGACCGTTTCTCTTTTTTTGTCTGGAAAAAATAGAGAAAAAGCCGTGTGGACACAAATACATAAATATGTACAATATTTTTTTTAAAAAAGTATATTATATATGTAGCCAAGAGCCATGAAGTAAAAAAATAAAAATATTATACGGTAGTATTATTTTTTTTCTTCTTCTGGTGTGTGTGGTCCCTGTAGTATATTTTCCTCCATGATACCTTGATGATCAGCAGTGTGTCCATAAATGTATACATATATACGGAGTAGAAAAATAAAGAGGAGCATTATTTATAGTGAACATAGTAGTCGTAGTAGTAATAGTAAAAAGCGTACTACTACAAATTTTCTCTTTTTTTGTAGTAAAGTAAAGTTCTTGTGTGTGTGTGTGTGCCTTTCCTTTTTTCCTTCGCTTATCATATTTTACTTTTTTGCTTCACTTTGTGTGTGTGTGCTCTTCCCTTTTTTTGTAGTAGTGGAGTAACTAGGACTCGAGGTTACGACGGGGAACGAACGACTGTTGGAAAAATCCGCAGTGCAGACCGAAGAGCACGACGGAGCTTTCGGAGAAAGAGAAAAAAAATACAGGACACATGCACACACATACCATTATTCTGTGTCCATATATATCCATCTCTCTCTTCTACCATCAATAAATATACTTTTTTCCTGGGCTATCCGATTTCCAGGCGCTGCTGCTGCTGTAAAATGTTAAGCCTGGGAAAAAAGAGGCATTAAAAATGGGAAAGACTGGTTGTGCTGCTTTTTCGTTTGCCGCCTCGAATAAAATACACGGAGCCTCTCTCTTCTTCTCTTTTTTTATAGGAGCAATAAAGTAGAGTTGCAATATATGAGCCGTGCTAGTGGTAACCAGCATGCTTTTGCTTGGTGGCTACGTACGTACTCCTCAAGTATATATATATATTCACAGTGGTATTCTTATTTTTTTCGGAGGAGAGGCAAATAAAAAAAAATACGGAGAGCGGGTATACCGCTCCTCTATATATTTTTTGGTTACTTTTTTCCCCATGCTCCATAATATTATGCCTGTATATGTGTGTTGGTTATTATGGAGCAGAACGGAGAAGAGAAGTAAATGTGTGTAACATCATAATAGTGTTTTTTACGGGAGCAGAGCACCACCGAGAGAATTCTACTACTGCTGACTAGAATGCAGGGAAGGATGATAAAAAGCAGAGAGTGGAGCACGAGCAAAAAAAGCTAAGGTTACCCGATATGTTTTTTTTAAGCCAGAAAAAAAACAGTTTTCACCGCTTTTCTCTCTTTTCTTTTGGAGTATTCGGGAGAAAGTATAGGAGAAAAAAAGAGGCACGGCATATATGTCCATAAATATATATGGACACACATACACCATACTATGTGTGTACTTAAATCTATATATTTTTTGGAGCACACACAGCAGAGCAGTCCTTTTTTTAAAGAAAAAGGAAAAGTTTTTTTTTCCTTTGCTGCTTTTCCACGAGTAGGTAATATACATATATTTTTGCTGGAGTCTTCTCCGCTCCACTGCTGTGCTCTTGTGTTTGTTAACCTTGCCTCACCAAAACCAGTGTGTGTGTGTGCGGAAAGATTATAACGGTCCGCTCTCTCCCTCTCCATCATATTATTATTACGGAGCAGGATATCTTACCTGAGTAAAATAATCAGGCTCAAACACACACACAGGATATCAGCATGGCGCTTCGCTACTCAAATTTTTTGAACACACTACTACTACATTATACTACTCTCAGAGGAGGCAAGAAAAAAAAAGAAAAGCGAGCACTTAAATACTACGGCAAGTTTTTTTTGTAAAAAAAACTTTTTTTTGCAGCACAGCAGCATGAATAATAAGCCTGCTCTCCATCTCATGCTTGTGTGTGTCCATAATTTTTCGGGAGGGAACAATGTAGTAGTAAAATAAAATATTGTGTATACCTAAGCATACATTTATGCACACACACACGGGTTTTTATAGACACACCGCACACAGAGAGAGACCAGAGGAGAAGAAAAAAAAGGAATCAAGTTTTGGGTTACTTCATTTTTTCTTCTTTGTGCTCTCCATTCTCCTCTATGCTGCATCATCATGGATGGAGCTGATGATGATCATCATCACGGTAGTATGTGTGTGTGTGTGTGTGGAGCACGGCTAGGATTTCATGGAAAAGAAAATGTTTCTATTTTTTTTCAAAAAAAAAAGAAGAAGAGGAAAGGCTCTCTCTCTCTCTCCTGCTCGCCGCTTCCACGAGAGAAAAAAAGCAGAGAACGGGTATAATCAGGAGCATGGAAAAAAAGAAAAAAAGGCCTGAGTGAGTCTCTGTGTCCATATATATGTATGTGTGTGCAAAAAAAATTTTTTTTCATGATCACCATGAGAGAGAGAAAAAAAAGAAGGAGAGGAGTTGAGTAGTTAAGTCGGAGTAGGTTTCTCTTTTTTCTTCTAATTCTCCGCGTGAACTTTCTCTCGGAAGCTGGTTTTATTTTGGAGACTCCTTTTTTCTCTCTTTTTTATTTTAGTCTTCTTTTCAAAAGTGGAGATGTATATATTTTTGGCTTCAGATACTCGTACCTGGCTTATCTGAGAGGAAGGAAAATAAAAAGAACAAGGCGTGAGTGAGTCTTGTCTTCATTTTCCCTTCTTTTCTTGAATAAAAGTTGATGTGCGCATAATACTAGTAATATTTGAGCAAGGATGATAATCATAGAACAAGAAAAATAATTATGAAGCATAGAAAGGAGAAAGAAAATATAATATCTATGATTAGACACATTTTTTTAGGGAGACAATAATTATTTAGCATAAAAAATAAGAACTTGTAGTTCAGCTTTTTTTTGTTGTAATATGAGCACCTTTTAGTTAGTTTTTTTTTGTTTCAAGAGGATTATTACGTTCTTTTTGTCTTATTGTGGCTTATCACGTCGGAGAAGAAAAAAAAGTTATTACCTGAAATATATATATATTTTTTTGTTATCAACCAGGGAACTACTACGCAGTGGACACAAGATTAATTTGAGTTTTGTTGAAGTAATATGAGCTTGGATTCAGGGGGAACTGTACTATGATTAAGATAAGAGGAAAATAATAAAGGTAAGGAGGTTCAAAGGGGCCAGAAAAAAAAGAACTAATATTGCACAATGGACACATGAGACCTGCAAAAAGAAAAATGTGGACGAGTTGCTTTATTCTCGAAAATAAAGGAGAAGAATACTTCTACTGCTGCTGCTGCTCCAGAAAAAAATGATGCGCATAAAAGATGAACTAAAAAAAAGGGAAAAGGGAGAGGAACATCTAAGAAGAAGCAGAAGGAAGCTTAATGATATGCTCGTTTTTTGGTCACACCTGCTTTCACCTGGATAACAACAAGGTTTGGGCTGTAAGCAAGGATGAAAAGATGAAGAGATTGGTGTTTGGCGAGCATAAAAAACTCAACAAGATTCTTACGCAGTGCAGAAGAGTCTTAGTTTGTTGTGTTCATAAATATGGATGCGAATAATGGATGCATGAGGGGAACGTCGTCTCCAAAAACTATTTCCTTAAGTTTCGTACTCCTTCTCGATTCAGATTTGGACTTGAGATCACGCCATAAAAATGGTTTTATAATTGACCACAATTAGATATGCACACAAAATTTCCCGATATAAAAAAAGAGAAATAATATTGTTGCTGCTGCGTCAGTCAGCAAAATTAAGCCGACCAAAAAACCTTTTCATGACCACAACAACCCGCAGCATAGCAGCCAAAACAAGTTTTCCTCGAGTAAAAAAATTCTTTGTTTTTTGCCTCCTTTATTTTTACGAGATGATATCGAAAAGCAAGGGAAAAAGCAAACATTTTAGGAAGTAGGAAGGAAGGAACCCAAAATTGTGCACAACCATTTATGTATTTACACTTTTATTTTTTGGTGGAGTCGAAGTCACACAGGACGATCCTCGCCCGCTCGCTTTTCCTTCCTCTGCATCATTCCAAAGACGGGGGAAAGTCATGGTCATAAAAACGTACCACTTTTTTTTCCTCCGCGACGACGACGGCACTCTGCGATGCGGTACTCTCAGTTCCTTACTTTATCTGTATAGATATATTTTTTGGACACAACAAACAAGAAAAAATTTTTTGGAGGAACAAAAAGTCTCCATTTGAATCTTTAAAAAAATTTGTTTTGAAGAAAAAATAGATGTGGTGGTGCTCCTTAAAAAATAATTTTTTTATTGGAGACAAATACAGAGAGAGAAAGAGTTGCTCCAATAAATAGAAAAAACTAAGGAATGATCTTTTTTTTCGCCGCATCATTATTTTTTTGAGAGAGAAAGTAACCCGCAAAACACCAAATATATATTCTGCAGATAGCCCCTTTTTCCCATCCGTAAAAGGAGTGGTGTGCTGGTGAAGAAGAAAGAGAGAGAAAAAATGCTCCATAATGTGTATACATTGTGTGTCCATAAATACTTATATATGTATGTATTTATTGCCCCATGCAAAAAAATATAGTAAACACACATCTATACTTTTTTTTCTATACCAATAGTGGACTCAAGGAGGAAACGGTTGCTGGACAAAGTAGACTAGAAAAAAATAAGTGGACAACTCTTTTTTCTGTGTTCACCAGCCAGCATCATGCGCGCCCCAAAAAAAGTGGCTCTATAAAAAAACGGTATAGCATAGATCTATATTTTTTCTTCTTTTCTCTTTTCCCGTTTTTCTCTCTTTTTTTTCTTCTTCTCCGGGTATTTACGGTAATGGCACGTTATATGGGAGTAAATATGCGATAAGCCATTTTGAAATGGACACAGCACAACATTCACTTCACTTACGAGCTACTTTGCTCTCCATCCATTGCTCCATTCCAGTCCGACCTCTTCGTTTTTTTTTGAGAATTTTTGTGTGTGCACTGCTCTCCGAAAATTGGGAGAGGAGAAGAAGAAAAAAAAAGAGGATGGTCATTTTTGTGTCCATACATGTAATATGTGTCTATAATATAATTCTCTGTTTTTTTGTCCTGCTGCTTCCCAGGAAAAAAATATAGAGTGATCTGCTGCGAGTGAGCCTTGACTGCGTTCAAGTTGCTTTTAAGGATAAAAAAAGTTATTACAGTATTAGAGAGAAACGAGGGTGAACGGGTATAACGGTTATATATAAGATAAGCACACACATTTTCACAAAAAATAATACTATACAAAAATAGAAAGGTGAACAACTATGTGGCATACACATGGCTACTTTTTTCTTCTTCTTCTAATGAAGTACAAAGTGGAGCAAAAAGAGTACAAATATGGGGACCACCCAAGAAGAATTCAAATTTTTTATCCAGCTCATATTTTTTTTTCAATGAGAGAATATTATTATTTTTGGACACAATTTGAGTTCACATTTTAAAAAATATTTTGTCTTTTTTTGAAAATTCACCGCCGCCGCCACAACAAACAGGGAAAAAAATTTACATGTGGCCACACATTCTAGTGAAAATAATATTTCCACTCTGGTAGCATCGCTGTGGTGGCAGGCGGCGGTAGTGGTGGTAGCATATCGGAATGGTAGTTTTTCAGACGAGAAAAAAAAGGTTTCCAGAGAGAAGATCAAGGTTGCCCTACTCCGCGGAGGTATGAGCAGCAGCATCGCCAAAAACCTCGCGTTTGTCGTTGTCGAGGAATGCCTTCCCCGACAACGGAAGCAGCCACCACCACCACCGCACCGCACACAGCACAAATGGAGGCAACAGGACAGGACAAAAAAAGGATGTGTGTGTGTGTATTCTCGGGCTCTATTTTTCTGCTGGTGTGTGGTCATAAATGTGCGCTGCTTTGGCTCAAGTTCGACTACTGCGGTAATATTGCACTCTTTTCCCCGACAAATATGGCATTTACCGCGGACCAAAAAATATATACGTATGTACATGGTTATCATGAAGAAAAAAACCATCTATAAAAAAGAACTCTTCAAGCTATCACGTAATATTGCCCGGGTGCAATAAAGAAGCATTAAAAAAAGAGAAAGTTGAACATTCTTTTTTATTTCTTTTTTTTTTTGTTGGAGGAAGCAGTCTTTTCCTTCTTCCGTTTTTTTAACGGAGTAGCAAAGCCGGGTTATTAATGTAAATATGGACATTATTAGCTTGGCACTGGAACTGAGATGCTGCTGCTGTTGTGAAGCGGTTGTTGGCGTAAATGATAAGCTTTGTACATGTTTTTTGGTGCGGTGGTGAGGCTGGGAAGACAGAAAATATTGGTTTGGATGATGAACCAGAAGTACAAATTTTGTTTTAGAAAATTTCTAGTTTTTTTGAAGGAATTGGGGGATGTGTGTATCTTTTATTATTTTTCATGTGTTTCCCCGTAGCTAAGATGAATTAAAATGAGGAAGGAAAATTGTAAAAAAAAAGATAACTACCGAAAATTAAAATTCAGATAAATTACTTTCTCTTATAAAAATGTTTATGCAGGATTTTTTTGGGTAATGTACAACATGGAACAATTAAAAGTTAATTCCTTAACCGGAAATCGAACCCGGCACTTTTTCTGTTTGTGTTGGACCATTTATTTCTCGCTTATCAATTTTTAGTAGAGGCGGCAGGTAAATCTAAATAATCCAACAAGATGATGTTGCCTTTCAACGTCGAATTGTTTTTGCACAGTCAATCAAAATTACATCACATGTACTAAAAAAATCCATCCAGAATTCTCGGTAGCATAAAATTCGCGGGGTAAGGAAACTTTTCGTAGGTACTTATCTTGTTAGAATTTAAAAAAAAAAACTCATTTTGTCTCAGCATTCCCGGACACCTTTCACAACTTTCTATGGACACACGCTAATCTCAAATACACAAGGCTGTGAATTAACGGGACACAAAATCCACTTTAAATCTTTAGACTCTTCATACCCGAGTTATCAGGAAAATTCCTTAATTTTGGCAATTCGCAGTGACCTAAAAAGAAATCTAATGATTTTGTTGTGATCTCAGTAAGGAGTGTTTTGACTTTTTCCACAGGGATGTAGCATTACAATTTTGCACAGGGATGTAGCATTACATTTTACATTATTACGGGAGTTGTCGTAGTTGGGAGTTGTCGTATGGGAGTTGTCGTTACGGGAAAAGTCGTGTAGCGGACAAAAGGCATCTGCATATGTTATTTTCAGTTGATTATAGTGATTTTTTAGGTAAGTGGCGGCAAGGTTTGAAAGAAGCAAGATTTCTTATTTTTTTGCTGTTCCTTCCATTCTTACGCTCCTCCACTTTCCCTGAAAGGAAGCATAGATGTGATAAATGTGAAGTAGAAGAAATACTAGTATAAAAGCTTAAAGCAAAAAAAGGTAAGCATTTGCACAAGGAGAAAAATCATAGTGGCGCACACACACCAGAGTTTAGGTCAAGGGGAGTTTTGTCTTCTGTTCAATAATATAAATGTGCATACATGTTTCACCTGTGTGTACATATATGGTGAAAAAAATAACAGGGACAAATTTTTTTTGTCCCTTTTCCAGTAGACCACACAGGCAGACGGTAGTGAGTAAGCAGCACTTTTATACTTTATACTCGGAAGCGCGGTATAAGGATGCGACGGCTCTAGCAGCAGCTCTGCTGAATGCTAGTCCCTTTTATTTTTTACGATGAGAAAGAAAGAAAAAAGTATATTTAATATGGACACACATTTTATTTTATTTTCTCCAAGAGAGAATATTGTTATCACCGTTTACCACCAAATTATTATATTTTTTATCTCAACTTTTTTCCCTTTATTAAAAAAAGGGTTTTTGCACCCAAAAAACATTTCAGAAAAAAATAAGGAATACTGTGTCCATATATATGTATATGCATAAATGTGTCCACGTACACACCTCCATATATTTTCTTCATTCGGTTAAAGTGTGATGATAATAACAAGAGTGTTTTTCGACAGTATTTTCTGTCGAAGAAATTTGAAAATTTAAAAAACGAGTACATGACTGAGGATTTTATTTGTTTGGAAAACCTTCTTTCCCGATGTCCTAATTGCGTCACAAATCTCAGCAGAAGACAATTGTCAAAAGACGAAACTGCCCTCCTGTCTCTTGGAACCAACTTTGCAATCCCACCTAAAGATGCCAAACTTCAAAGATAAAAATATGCAAAAGGTGGATTGCGGAGTCTACTCATTTCCTTGTGACTGCAAAATGGTTTACGTTGGGGAAACAAAACGGGACGTTTCTGTTAGAGCAAAGGAGCATGCTGCAGATATCAAGAATAAACGTGTGGAAACATCCGCTCCAGCACTTCATATAGCAGAAAATCCGGGACACAAAATGAATTTGGACTCCATCGTCTTAATGGATAGGGAGCGACGATATTTCCCAAGGAATCTCTCAGAATTCGCTTAACCAAGAACACTATGAACAAAAATGTTGGTATAGATATTAGTCCACTTTGGATAACTACCTTAAGTAAAATAATTTAAAATTCTTATGACGAAGTATTCATCATGTCATAATTTTGGTAGCGCAAAAATAATGTGATCTGTTTCTTTTAATTACACAAACCTTTTGTGCTCTCCTGATTAAAGTATCAATAACTGCTACTTTCTGACTATGGTGATGGAAGGAGGAATAATCTAGGTATCGACCAGTGTGGCTGCATTTTCTATACACATCTCTAGAAAACCGGCCTTCTGAGTCATACGTCAAAAGTACGTCTAAGAATGGTAAGGATTGATTCTTTTCATCTTCCATGGTGAACTTGATATTATCATGGTAAGAGTTAAGATTTCTCAAAATTGCCGACTCCGTTCGTTTCCTTATTATCGCGAAAACATCATCAACGTATCGTATCCACAATTTAATTTGCTGGCTACTTGGCACAATCTGCTTTTCCAATTCTTCCATAAAAATTTCCGCTAACACAGGCGACAGTGGACTTCCCATGGGTGTTCCTCCTTTCTGCTCATAAAATCGTCCACGGAACATAAAGAAATTCTTGCACGTGAGTTTAAGTAACTGGATAACTTCCGATTTGCATAGTTTTCCTGCAAAGTCCTTCCAAACATCAGTCTGGTCTAGTTTACGCGATATAATTTGAAAGGTATCCTCCAGGGGTATTGAAGTGAACAAGGATACCACGTCAAAGGAGACCATCTTGTCAAACTTTCCAACTGTTTTATTAGAGATCGCGTTTACAAATTCGCATGAATTGCGAATCGAGTAGGGACGTTCTAGCAAGCTCCCAAGAATCTTCTTTAAAAAAAATAGCTAATTTGTGGCATGGAGAAAAGCGGTAGTCAGTTATTGGCCTCATAGGAATCCCAGGTTTATGGAGTTTTGGAAGCCCGTACAATACTGGACACTTTGGAAATTCCGGGACCAAATGCTTGTATTGCGATTTTGTGAGTGCCTGTGCTCTGTGCAAAGCCAAGAGGTGCTGCTTCACTTCATCAAAATAGTTTTTAGTTGGATCTTCTTCCTAAATTGACTTTGTCAAACAGAGTATGAATATCATTGAATTGTGTGGTTTCAACCTAAAATCTTTAAATGTATATAAATAAAGTATGGGATATTTCAAATTGCCGGATTAGCACCAAACAGGCGGAAAAATCCATTAAATACGTATGATGTGATATACCTGCACATGCTCTCCGTTCTACTGAATTAATGAAATGCTAATACATGCTATAATTTTTAAAATTCGTAAAACTCACGCCACAAACTTCAAAGCATGCCAATCATGAATAATATATTTACTTCACACATATATAATGTATATCCTCTAGATTTGCTAAAATTTATTTCAGTATTCCTGATGAATACTGAAATAAAGACATTCAGCGCAACAGCAAATCATGGTCTCCAAACCGAGACTTTCTTCTCAGCTAGCTTTCCGCTCCAAATCCTATCCACATTGTAACACATGAATTTGGAGTGTAAATATTTGTCACATATTCCTGAGAGCACCCCCACTTCACCAAGGGAAAAGTTTGATGCCACTTCCACTGTCAAGTAAATGTTCAGAATAGGATGCAAATTTTATGTTGGTTCTTGTGTATCGGTACATTGAGGCTGATGTGGTCGACGACGTGATCAATTTTCTTGATGCCTCGTGCGCTGATAACTTCGGTTTCTCTCTCACCACAACCCAAGAGGTTGTTGGTCTATTATAATAAGGGAAGTCATAAGCACGGAATATGGTCGTGAACACTGTCTCCTTTTGTGTAAATGGTTTTAGTGGAGCCGGGCTCTGCCCCTTTCGTGTATAATTTTTGTAAAAGGGAGTCGAATGATGAAGGTGATCAACCCGGACCAAGGATATTAGGTGCCTTTGTCTCATTGGTTGGAGATAATGGTTCGCGCAGTTTGAGCGTCACCATTCATCCTTCGGCTCACCATGGAGGTGGGACTGGTTTGTGGCTTCCAGAGGAAAAAAGCTTCACTCGAAAATTAGACTCGGTTGCGAGTGCATCTCGGCCCGTTTAGTTTTTTCGTAGTCACTAGTGTCAGTGGAACGGGAGAATTTCTTCATTCCACATTCTTTGTGTTTTGTTCTTTGTGGTGCTGGACGAGGTCCAGCCCAAACTTGTTGTTTTTGTGTGTGAGGAAATAAATTCCTACGTTTTCTTTTCTCTTTTTAATAAAACAAGTAGCGTGGCTCTTTGATTTATTTTATACAACACCACCGTGTTCATGCAACTTTCGTGCTCAATCCAGCGATCTGCAGCCTTTGGAATCTTCACAAGAGAGCGTTATCTTCTGCGCAGGCATCATCTTCATTTTCCGATAGGCCAGCTAATCTATCCTATCAAAACTCCAAAGTGCTACCATAAAA
>JAHZNF010002614.1:0-10573 GCA_027744215.1 Troglopedetes dispersus
AAAAAAGTGGATTACGTATACAAATATTATTTTTCTGGTGGAATACTTATATTATTATTATTCCAGGTGGATTTCGGCAATATATCTTTATGCATTTCTGCTTTTTTGAATGATTTGATTTGATCCGCTTGGAAGCATTTTTCCTAAATTGATTTTTTTCTCCTTCCTTCACTTTCTCCCGTCTTTCCGATCTATGAAGGGAAACAATTCCTTGAAAGAGATGTAGTACTTCTTTTCCCATCTCTGGGGCAATATATATGACGGCAATAAAATCGAAATCCTAGGAAATTGAACCTTACATTGACCTGATGATAACTGATGGGCCATTTGATATGATCTCAAGAAAGAGAGAGACAGAATGCTCCATTTTTTTGCCGACGAAATCGAATCTAATCGTTTCAATCTCGCGGCCATGAATAAAGGTGCTCCACATTTAATGTTTGTATGTGGCTTCAAAATATCCTATAATTCTGGAATGATATTCTTTCCATTTTTTTCAGAGAAAAATATATTTGGTGGTAAACTGAAATGGATCCCATTTCCAGGTTTCTTTCATTTTGAGCGACAAGGGTGTGATTGCAGCAGTTAAGATTAAACTGTTTGGAAAAGTTTAGGATTTATGCTTCCGGAAGTGAGGTGGGATAAGGTAAGAACACACTCACTCTCTCATCTGCACTACATACCCCACTTTTTTAAAAAAGGGAGAGGTCGAGGAGCTATACCCTTTTTTATATTTGCTACTCAGGCAAGAAAAAAAACCGAAGATTGGATGTTTTCTTCCACTCAGACGTCAAGTAAATTGATATTGGCGAGAAATAACAAGAATTGCAGAACCGGTGGGGCTGGGGATCTTTCACACTGATTTTTTTCTCCAACGAAAATTTTCTTATATGTGCGGAGACAGAGATGGGAATACCATGCGTTTCACTTTATCTTCACCAAGTAATTTTTTTCTTAGGTTCGGATAAAACAAATGATTCACTCAGACACGAACGTAGCCGCATACCTATGTCCATCTACTAGTCTTTGTATTTATGCGTAGAGTCTTCATGAGTTGATGATTATTTCCAATTGGTTTTTTTATTTGACCAGCCATTCCGACTATCCCGAAATTCCTTCGAATTGCTAAAGAAGTTTATTGGTGGGAAGCCCGCCTGTGATTTTTATTTGTTTAACAATATGTGACACAGGGTAGAGGCCCGAGTATACACACGCACTTGGTACATTCTTGGTAGTACTTTTTGGGTCTGCTTTGACCCAAGCAATACCGCTTAAAAGTCATTGACTATGGAATCTTGTGTGCTTTTCTGATTAAAGAAAACCATTTCCTCAAATTGACCCGTGTTTATGGATGGCACGCTCAGTTTAAGAGTTTGTCACGAGTCAGGACGTGAACAGGCAACCAGTTTTATGGGAGCAACAATCAAATTGTTGTAAAATAAAATAAGGTTGGATAAGCCAAAGATAGTTCTTGGGGCAGCAAAAAGCAATTTCAAAATTGAGAGCCAACTTTTTTTATATTTCCCTCAATAAAAGGTTCCCACCTGACCAGTTAAGACAGAAGTGAAAGACAGAAGTCATATAATAATGTTTTTGGCTCCAGTTAAGTCTTTTTTAGCGAGTCAAGGATTATCACATAACCAACTTCCTTACCTAAAGATTTTTATTCCTTTTTCGGTAAAAGAATTATTTATCGTTATTGTGTTATCCATTACTTTTATCGTACAAAAAAGAAACGAATTTCGCGAATCAGTTGGCACACCATTTATTCCAGCCGGTAACAATTGTGCACAAAAAAGCAAGGACCATCTGCTGCCGCAGGAGCACCGGATGTGCATCTCCTAATAATGCCGTCAATAATCCACAAACAAAAAATCTAATATCCATCTGAAAAGAAACCACCTCTTTCCAAGATATTTTTTTGAGGAATCCAACATCAACTTGATTTTTAAAAGGAACAATAAAGACAGACGCCATGTTGCCAACCGCCATCTGCCAGTTCGCGGATATGAAAGGAAAATATATGTTTTGACTGGGAAAATGGAACCCGTTCTCGAAAAAAATTAGTTTCAGTCTTATTCACACCAACAAAGAGCTAACAATTTGAATATATTGCCCACAAACAAATTTATGCTACAACCTGTGATGCTAAATCATTTTTTCTTTGACTCAAACTGAACAATACTGTCGAGAATCTTGTCCGATTCATTTCCTCCCCGACAATAAAAAATTGGTTGTTTGTGTTGCAGAAAATTGGCTTTTTTGTCCTTATCTTTGTAAATATGTGTCCACATCATATTCTCGTAACGCAAATGTTTAAAAAAAAGACGCAACTTTTATTACACAACCACAATTTCCCTTTTTTCTTGGTTCTTTTTTTCTTATCTTTGTTACCACATACTATTCCTATAATGGCCCAGAGGAAGGATGGGTATTACACTCTCATCTCACGGATATCTCCAACTACTTCGTGCTAGTTTCAATGCTTCAGTTTAGGTGGCATTCCTATAGATCCATGCCTTCCAGCTCCTTTTTCGTCTCTGTCTAACTTCCAACTTTATCTAAATGGAGCAAGCGAAACAGCAGTATTTGCTATTTTTTCCTGCTTCAAGCCATGCTGCTACGTGCACCACCAACAAAAATAATGTTACTCGAGATTACTTATGAAAATATGACAGGCTTTCACAAAGTAATCTATCAAAGATAAGTAGACACTCAAATTATTTTTTTGAATAATTGAAGATAAAAAACAAAGCGGATAAAGTTTTTCCCTTGTACAATCAGTCTAATGCATACAAAATGTGAAAGACAAATGTCAGCTTTACCTTTTTTTGTAACATTCCTCCAAATCTTTTTCTCTCTACGTGTACCACTCTTGTAGCCTGTAAAATATTTATCTATGCATTTGAAAAATTTTCAACTTGCATAATTTATTATTTCTTTTTACAAAACATGGAGCATGGCAAAACTCTCTCTCATGCAGCGACTGTCACAGAGAAAATTTAATTCAGATTGAACCTTGCATAAATTTCTTTTCGAGCGTAGATAGGCATACTACCTGCTCCCCACATTATTTTATGACCTCAATACATATTTCCATAATTTTTCGCCTTCAGAGCTTCCCAGACCACAGAAATCTGAGGAAGGCGCGAAAATACTATAATTTCTACTCAACTTGCATTTCCTCTCCGGAACAAGCATCTGGGAATGACGCCTTTTATGTTTGAATACTGCAGGAGGCAGCATAGCAAGAGATAAAAAATATATATTTCGCGTAGCAAGTGCTGTGAAGAAGGAAAAACGAGAGAGAAAACTGCAAGCTCGTAATAAACTCAGAGAGAGAGAGAGAGAGAGAGAGGGAAGTGTTCATTTATAACTACCTATTTGTATATGGACGCTGCTGAGAACTGGAAAACATTCATCAATTTTATGCTCCCGGAAAAAAATAGTCTATACTATCACTCAAAAACTAAGTAGTTAAAAATATAATATGCATGCTTATCTCCTCTTAATGTATATTCGTAGTTGTCTGCACACTTATTGAGTCCACACTTTCTCTCCCGAGTCCACCAAAACTTTCCTCTCGTTCTCTATTTTTCACGGCAAAAAAAACTTTTTTCATCAATCGTTTTCCCAGTAGTCTGAATAATTTCCACATTTTTCATCTCTCTCCCACGATAAATTTTTCGTATGCAAATGGGAATATTTTTTATGATCAGTGTGGAGGAAGATTGCTAGTAGTAGTAGTAGTCCAGTGGTGCAGAGCAACTCGATCATTTCCCTTTGCCTCTTCATTTCTCATCATCATTTTCACAACGTGCGATCCCTGCTGCCTTTCCGATATAAAATATAAAACAGCGTTTTAAATCATACTTTTTAATGGATAATATATATATATATATGTGTATACACATAAATTCCGAGAATCACTTTTATTAGGATTGTTGCTCAGTGCTGCTGCTGTGCTGTAAGGGAAACCCCCTTCAGCTCCACATCCGACCGACTATCCTTTCTCCATTTTTTTCTCGTATATTTTATAACAAAAAAATGTAAAGAAGGAGAAAACAGTAGGGCACTTTCGCTCACAGTGTGAAACATCCTCATTATCGTCTTTTGAGAAAACTCCACAAAAAATAGACAAAGGGAGAGAGTTTTGCCTTTGACGAGACTTCTTAGTTAAGACGTCTTCATTTTTGCCAGAGGTACCGCAAAACATCCCCATTAGACTTTTTATTCATTGTTTAATTTTTTCGTGTTTCCAAATTGACCGGGAATTTTACATAGTTGAAGCAACTACAAATTTTGGACACATACATACCTACTTTTTCTGTGCTCGCACTCATTGTACATCTGATTCCTACAAATCCCATCAAGAATGCAGAGAAATTAAATGTGGGCGTTACCATCTGCTAATTTCTTGAAGGCCAGTCAATACCTTATAGTTGTTAATAATCCTTTTCTCATCTCCGCAGTAGTTGTCTCAAACAGAGATAAAAAGAGTAAGAGGAAGCTGTGCGCCGCAGTGCTTCCTGTTTTTTTTTTCAGAAAAGGACCACCGTGTCACAAAATGGGATAACCTCTTTGTTAGACGGCACAACACGGGAAGTCTGGAAAGGGTAAGGTTCAAAATCAACACATGCTGAGGAGCTTCGGGTGACTATGTTTTGATGCCACTTATAACTTTTTCTGGAGAACTTGAAAAGCCCTTTTTGTTCCTGCCCTCTCATTAGTTTCCCATCTCTTCTGATGATAAAAATAACCAACCGCACTAAAAAATAATAATATGAAATTAAGTGAGCAAAGACAATGGCAAGGAATGTATATCAGGTAGACCTCCACTTTAACCACTGCGCTCTCATCAGCGGGCAACCCTTCTGCTCCATCCAAAAAAAGTCTTTCATTAGTAACGATTTGGGGAACAAAAAGCGACTCAATTTATCACTTAGTCTGGCCACATCTATGGATTTTTACTTGGAGACACTTAAGTGGAAATTCTGTCACTCTTCTTAACATTTCCCGAATCTCAAGGATCGTCCAAAAACCTACATTTGGAGCGGGAAAGGTAGAAAGCGAGCGGTAGAAAGGGGAAATAATTTAATAAATAAATTACTCTCTCATACAAACACACACATAATGTTGAGTGCGAAAAAAAGATAATGATGTGTCCTCCACACCTAAAAATGGGACGGTTTTTTATGCAAACACGTCGAGTTAATCATTAAGTGTGAAAATGTTTTTTTCACTTGATACTCCAAAATGAAAAGCTAGTGAAGCATCGCAGCAAAATAATTAATGATACTTTTTAGAGGCACTTTTAATGATGGAAGCTTTCAACGAATGAGTTGAGAATCAAGAAATAAAAAAAACAATTCTCGAAACAAAAATCATCACAAGTACCGCTTTTATTTGGTAGCTATTTCATGATATCCCGGTGAAGTGTGCAAGTAGCAGTTTTTCTCTCCTCATCCTTATACAAAACTGCACCATCATCATAATCTCCATCATCATATATGGCGCACACGTAATGAATGAATAAATAAAGTTTTTTCGTGTGAGAGTGTGTGTGTGTATGTGGTTCCCTGGCTCTAATAATGATGATGACTGCTCCTTCCTCACTTTGGAAATTTGCCTTTCCGGAGAAAACCTGGCTTGAGAAAAGAGTGCTAAATATGGCTTTGTGCCGTGTGCCTACACGTATTTAGGTTCCTCCTTAAAAAATGCCGCTGTGTGCTTGCCAAAGCTTAAATTTTTTTCTGCTCTGAGCTAACAAAGTATTTTTTGTGGAAAAGTTGAAAATACAAGGAATCTTGATGTAGTGGTAATTAATTTTTTTCCTGAGAGCCAAACTCTCAGGAACTGTACAGTTTTAGAAGGTACATAATATTTTGTTCGGTTGTTTAAAAAAAAGGTTTATTATTGGAGCAGGTTTTCAGCTTTTAGATAAATACATATATCATATATGGCGCACACGTAATGAATGAATAAATAAAGTTTTTTCGTGTGAGAGTGTGTGTGTGTATGTGGTTCCCTGGCTCTAATAATGATGATGACTGCTCCTTCCTCACTTTGGAAAAACTGTACAGTTTTAGAAGGTACATAATATTTTGTTCGGTTGTTTAAAAAAAAGGTTTATTATTGGAGCAGGTTTTCAGCTTTTAGATAAATACATATATATTTTTTTAAATATGCACACGTGTGAACTAGTATTTTAGCAGCACCAGCAGGAAAAAATAATAATAAGTCCCTGGTGGCTGCTGTGCGCTCCTTCATGGATAACTTCACACAGTTGAGCTTTCACTAGTGTGCTCTACAACAGAAAACGAAGGAGTTTACTTTTTTTGGAGCAGACCTGATTATAAAGGATTAAAGAGAGTGAACTTATTCAGAAGCTTGGGAGCATTTCGTGCTCAACTATTCAGCCTTAGACTCTCATAGTTTCTATTCTTCCTTTCTAGATTAGATTTTATTCTAGTGAAAATGGTTGAACAATGTTGAGGCAACTTTTTTTTCAGTCAGCATGTTTCCTTATTCTTGTTTATATTTCATTTATTTTTCCTTCACATGTTGCTACAATGTTGCACCTCATCTGGCTCCACCAGGACCATCATTATAATTTCAGTTAATAATGAATATCCCGCTGCAATAGCACGCCAAAGTGTTATGATCTGGGTATCTGCAGGCTACACCTCCGAAAAAGTCAAAATGCTTCATGAATAATAAACGCAAATATGCATTATTGTGTACTTCTTTTTTTGAGCTGGCTCTCTCTAATCTTCCAGATCTTTCTTGGAGGGAGCTGTGTGCAATTCTCGTTAGTATTAAGTAAGATATTAGTAAAGAATGAGGTCTCATAATGAAAGAAAGGACGGAAGTGTTGGGAGATTTTTACCACGCAAAAGTCTACTAAAAAGAATATCCTCTATGGTGCCTAAAAAAAGTTAGTATGGCTTCAGTGTAGCACCTCCCGTCCTTAGTTCTTTTTTTGGAGGAAGTGGGTAATTTACTGGAGCTCCCACTATTTTTAATAATAAGCACATAAAAGGAGAAAAAAATATTCTCATCAGGTGGATCAAAGAACAGAGCCATTTCATTTCCCCTTTTTTCCGTCCAATTAGACCTTTTTTGTCTCGGTCCAATTTGCCATAATTGAGAAGATAAATAAATCCACTTAACGTGTGGGAGGTACTAATGATTTCACGGGAAGCGGACTGAAAGATCGTCTGCACAAGTTTCTTATCCAATATACGTAATTAACCTTAACAAAAATCAAGGAGCCAACCTTTCCCACACACAACTGTCATAAGCCTATATTCAAGCTAAGCCACTGACATGAAACAAACAATTCTGCTCCATCTCACTCAAAAATCGGAGGCATAAAGCAGACGCAATATGAAAATCCTAAGATTTCCCTTTATCCATTTAATCTTCTTCTATAATAATAATGACGGCATCTAAAATCCGAGATTGTAAAATCAATGGTCCGTGCTCGTCTGGGGAGGGGATTTTAAGGACACACGAGTCAACTGGCAAGTGAATCCTTTCGGATTAGTGAAATGCATAGAAGAGGATTTTGCTGGGTGTTACTTTGTCTTTTATTTACCGGTATTGTTCTTCTTCCCCGCGCTCATTTCTTTTGATAGGATGGAATTGCGGGATAATTTGATTAGTTTTTGTGGTTCACTCTCGAAACAAGCCCAAAAACTGTTTTTTGGAATTACCATCCTAAATCCTCCGAATGATTGATCGTTATTCTCGTTGCAATGCCATTTCCAAAGCATTATCCCTGCGAAAAAAACTTGTTCCACTACTTTGTAGAGTATATAGGGACATGATGATGTGTTTCAGTGGAACAGAAATTTAGTTTTTATGCGGTGAAAACGCAATTTGTTGACGCTGGTCGGCAAAATACGAGAAAATAAAACTTCCCACTTTGTTTTCTGCCCGAACTCGTATACAAAACCAGTCTGATAAAAGGAGGGAGCATGAATTCGGGAACACAATTCAGTTTTTTAGTCTGTGCCACAAAATGACAGAACGAAAAAAACTGTTTTTTTGTGTTACTCTCGAAAGGAATTCAATAACGTCCTGATCCAATTGGCGCTACGTGCGGCCATTGAAAAAAAACTTTTGAAAATTGTCCATGAAGTTTGGAGCACAACCTATCCTCCAAGAATGGCTGTATTAGGTATATTGTCAATAGCCAAACAATAATGGCTCACAAATTGCGCACAAGATCCTCTAATTGACTCCACTTCTGAAAAAAGGAAGAGATACATATACCTTGTCCATTTTTTATGTTGAAGAAAGAATTCTACACAGAAAAAAAAACATTCTTTTTCCAGGAAAAGAAGTGGAGCAACTTACCTGCTTAAGGAAAAACTAATTATAAGAACTAGAATGGATGCGACACTTCAATCGAGGTCGGGAAAACATGTGACCAGAGGTTGTGGCACACTCGAGAGCAAGAAAAAACTTTGTTGAGCTGAACACTCATTTTCTTTTCGGTGATTGCAAAAAAAGGTTTTAGCAGAAGCTTATCCGCAAGTTGGTCAAAGAAAGCTGTGAGTATGAAAACGACCCAAAGAAGATGGGTCTTTAGGGAGGATAAATAATCGAATCTATAAACAAAATCTAAAAGGAACAAAAAAGGGAGGGAAGGTTGGGGAAAGTGTCCGTGTTTTTATCACAACAAAAACTTGGTCTTAAAAAGTGTCTTAGGGAAAATGTCCAGAGGAAAAAGTGCGACATAAAATAACAAAACATGTCCCAAATATAATCACACCCTTCTCCAGGTAAAAGTCGCATTTTTGGAATTACAAGGAAACAACAAGGTTGCAAATCCGATTATATACAAGTGGCATGATATCATTTGAAGGTGCGAGGACGCACTGGATAAGTAATAATAATGGTAGAAAGGGATATCACTACTACCATCTCATGTAAGTAAAGGATAAGTTCAGGTACAGATATGACAAACACTTTATGCGAATCTTTTAGCCTGTGCTACTTAACGTGTGTCAATCAAAATGTATCAAATTATGAATTTCAACGTTTTGCCTTATTCATGTATGTTTGATAAGCCGTTCAAAAGTTTTCGGAAAGAGTTAGCTCAATATTAGTTCAGAGGTTTTGTGAATCTAGTCTTACTACTTCTATTTAATGTATTTCCATTTAATCTATTTAATGTGGGAATTTGTCATGTCAGAAACAGCTGTACGGGGTTGACCTAAAAACCAGTAAAAGTAAAGACTGTCAGAAATGATATCAAACACTTGATTTCGTGAAAGAGTCAAGATTACTCTCAAATTGAGTAAAATCATAGCACCAGACCAGAGCCACAAGTAAAGTCATTTTAAGATCCTTCAATTCTTAATATCCTGTTTCATCAAGTACATCAAGACTTCTCGACTACATAATTTAACCCGCGGAAGAAAATATTATGAAAATGGTTTCGCAACAAGTTAAGCCTCCTCAATTCAAGTAAATTTTGGAATTATGAATCCTGTCTTGCAAATAGGAAACAACCTTTCAAAAAAGAAACTTGCTTCTCTAATGCTTTTTTTTCATAACAGCAATTTCATTACGCAAACCATTTCCTCCATACTTACTTTCAACTTTCAAAAATATCTCTCAGCGACGAAAAAGGAAAAAAAATCTCACAACAAAAGCTTGATTTCCGCAATAACTTTAGAATTTCAGACTCTCCTTTAGACTCACAGACTTCCCCTCCATCATTCACTCAAGAGTGTATGGTACTCTGCGTGCATTATTAGAAAATGGAGTCTTTTTTTCTGCTAATTCCTTTCATCTTTAATGTAAAATCCCGGTGAAGCTCTTCTTGCGCAATTTTCCTTGTGTCGCTCCATCTTTATGTTGTGCCGAGTGACAAACAACCTTTCCACTTTAATCACAGAAGCATTAGCTCTCCCGTACATCACCTTGTCAAGGCACGTCAGATGCACGAGATGGAAAGAAAATCACAAGGACAAAAAAATTTTCTATGCCATCATTATTACGCATTTTATCCATAAAATTGGTATTTGCCATGGCTGAAAAAAGGAGAGAAAGTAATGTCAAACATGTATCAACAAAACCCATTAAAATCTTCCGCTTCACGATGGCCCCACAAAAGGGGGACTACTCGGAGTGTGTGTGTGTGTGAACCGAGAACGTGATGTACACACAACACAAATTGTAGGCATATATTATGTTTCTGACAATGTGACATGTATTATCCGAGAGACCTGAAAAGGGGAAAAAATAATGCTTGTGTGAATTGTGCTCTTTAGGTTGGCTGACAGTTACCCTACTTTTCTCCTATTCATTTCCTTCGCTTCTCACCACACAAAGGATTATCGGCATTTAGTCTGTTTGGATGTGTGTCTCTCAACAACGCCACTAATGTTCCAGACTTTTTGTCTGCACAAGAAAAAAAAGTGTAACGGTAGAACTAATGTGCCCACATCTGCAACAGTGATCACTTTGGAATTTATTGGAAATCTAGTGCCATTCGCCACACACACACACAGGAAATACTTTTTTTTGTTGAAAAACTTTTTTTTAGAAAAAAAAA
>JAHZNF010002614.1:10622-26948 GCA_027744215.1 Troglopedetes dispersus
TTTTTTTGTTGAAAAACTTTTTTTTAGAAAAAAAAAACCTGAGCCAAAAATGGTACACAAAGTAGCAATAAATACTTTTTTTAGACACGTCCCTTGTTTTTTTCGCGGACGGGGTACTCATTTCGTGAGACAAGTGAAAAGTAATGAGAAGGAAAAATGGAATGAAAAGTTGAATGGAAATTAACAAGTTTCACTTTTCAAAGATAAAAAAAGTGTAACTCCGTTCTTTTTTTGGTTGAACTTACAAATTACTTTTTTTTCTCGTGATGAGGATATTGCCAACTTGCTCCGTTTTTTAGGAAATGCTCCACGTGTGTGTGTCTGTGCGAAATCATCTATGTAAATGGAGACAGAGGAATAAAAAGTTTGAGGTTGAAGAAGAGAAAAAATTTGTGTGGTAACTATCACCAGCTAACTTCCCACTGAGAGTTGTACGTGATGCATTTTCACTTGAAAGATTATCATCAAGTTTAGATTCTTCTCTTCTGGCATGCTTTCATGCCTTTCCATGTGTGCTAGTCAAAGTCTCTGAGAAAATGGTTGGATGAACGTGCCACTGCGTTTAGCCATTAAATGGCTCACTGGATTCAAGATAATCAGTCGTGTACAGGGTACAATTTTCCCCAAAGAAAAAAGTTCCACGGGATAATAATAATAATGGATCTGTAGTTGGAAGACTCAGGTTGTTCACAGTTTATTGTTAACAGTAGATCCAGAAAGGTATACTTAAATAACCTTAGCTCGTTCCAATAATTTTCCAAACTCTTTTTATTGTGGCAAAGGTTCAACCTTTTCCGTGACCACAGTACTTTTCCATGGATGACACGATTCTCCCAATTGACGATGATGATATGCCTCAATACCACTTGCCTACGTGAGCAAAAATGCTGACCGAGTCAATCAACTTCGTTACTGTGTCTTGTTAAGTCTCACACGGTCTCACAAGGAGCTGTGTCTCAATCGTTGGCTTGCGGAGCAGGATTTCTTACGTGTTTTCTTAATTGTTCATGTTTATATTTTTTACAACTTTGACTCTATTCATTCTCATTTTGTACAGCTACGTGGGTACGTAAATGCATTCACATCATAGTCATTTTTCCTATCGATTGCTACCTGCAACAATTTATATATGGAGTTCTTTTGTAAATGGCTCGGATAGGCTCTTCTGTTATAATTCTAAATTGCTCTTTTGTTTCTACTTTCTTCTCATTTTCTGAACAATGGAAAGGTGCCATTATTGATAAGCCATTGAGAATCAGAACATCCTAGAGCAGGAAAAACATGAAAAAAGGGACAACAGCCCTTTTTTATTATAACTTATACTCCAAAAAAGCAGAAGTGCTTCCGGCCATCCTCTGTGTACTCTATTTTTGCACCCTACAGTAGAAAACAGAGATTGACACAATATCCTT
Organism: Troglopedetes dispersus; assembly: GCA_027744215.1. NCBI lineage: Eukaryota > Metazoa > Arthropoda > Collembola > Entomobryomorpha > Paronellidae > Troglopedetes > Troglopedetes dispersus. Next base: position 12,035 of record JAHZNF010002614.1, read on the forward strand.
TTTATTTTGTGGGTTTCTACGTCTCGTTTTTTGGAACAAGTAATTCTATGTATTTAATACAATGGGCGCACAGCTCTTCTATATTTTATTCTTCCATTTCATTAGACACGGAAACATGGTCAGACATTGTATGAGTACACACATGCATAATAAATGTACAATACGAAATAACTTGACTTCCCATTTATTCACTTGTTCTATTTTCAGGGGGAGAAGCAAGAGGCAGTTGTGAAATGTGAATGAGGCGTAGCTTTCCCCTTTCTATTCGCACGATTTATTGTCTTTTCCTTGTCGACAAGGAGGATTTTATATACGGAGCGTTTTCATTAATACAACAAAACACAAAGCTAAGGAGAGAAAGTGCTCTGCTTTGTAAAACTTATACGCATATCTATACACTTATCGTTTGGTGGGACACACTCTATATCGTCAATACAACACATCCTGTGTTCCTTCCTTTTTGAACCCACCAGTCACGTTTTCTTCCTCTTTTCATTAGTTACTCCGCACATGTTCCGTTCCTCCAATAATAATAAAATGAAATAATGTTACAATGCATTATTACCATTTCGCCGGAGTAAAAAATAATTATATTGTATCATGGAAAAGTTCAATTTGTTTCCTTTCTGGTCCCCGCTTCCGGTCCCTTTGAAATGAAAATCTCGGAAGCGGAGAGAAAAGGGTCTGGGCTCACGGAGAACTATTTTTCTTATTACTATGCCGAGAATGAAAATGAAAACCCACTAACTGGTTCTCATTTCAAATTACGGCTTCACAACGTTTATTATGATGGTGATGACTCCAAAGTAATAAAGACAGGATGGCTTCATTAAAATCTCATTTGGCACAAATGGTCAACTCTGTATACTTTGTCAGAAGGTGTACTCCATAAAAAAAGAACCAAAATCTAGTTTGTGTTTAGCCTTAGTCGTTTCTAGTCTACCAAAAAAAGATGTAGTTTTTTATAGGAAACAAAGTTTTAACATCTGGACACACACACACAGAGACACCCGAGAAAAAATGGCTTATCAACTTTGTTTTGTAACTTGCCTAAAACAGTGTCATTTGTAAAAATTTTGTCGCATGTTAGTTCACGAAAATGACTTTTTTTCCTGAAGAGCTACCAGGAACAATATTGTTCTTTCATTGTTCATTCAAAAAGCAGGGCGGAGCACATCAAGGATGTTGTTTTAAGCGAGAAAATTAATTCTTAACATGGCTCCTTTCCCTATTGCTCAAGAATGGAGACTGAAAAAATGAAAGGAAATTCATTAAAAGGTCCCTTCATTAATACAAGAAATATTTCATTTTCATTAGTGCAAACCAAACAGCCGCATTGTTTCGCCAGTGTGCCACCCTTTTGTTCCACAAGAGTAATTTAAATTTGTGTGCACTTTCAATTTCAATTACCTAAGCACTTACTTTCACTTCCCGCTTTGTTCCGGAAATTGCCATGTACTGACCAGAAAAAAATTGTGATGGCTGGCTCGTTTTTTTTATTTTTCCTAATTTTACTTCATCATCATTCAGATTTCCTTTCAATAACAGCCGCTAAGTAAAATAGGATTGAAGCATCAAAGAATCATTTCTTTTTATTAATCACCTTGGAATTTGAAGATTGAGAAAAAATTCTCTATTTTTTCTCTTTAAAAAAATCAATCAGCCCCCGACTTGTCTCCTGTCTTTCAATATTTTTGCAATTTAAACGAGAAAAATCCGTCTCAATCAACGCCCTACAAAAGCCGACTGTTGAATTCTCTCATCCATCCACAGTCTTGACTTTGAATGGTTGTGATCACTTCATAGAATCGTGTATAATAGAGCTGTGCCCAATAAAAAAGGAAGAAGCGGAATCACTTTCTTTCTTCAAATTATGACTTTGTCAGTTTTGACGAGCTACAAATCACGCTGCTTTCTCATGATACCTCCCTGATTTCTGAGTATCTCATCACTATCCCGTCACAACAACATCTCGCGCCCACTCCTTCCTTGACAAACAACTCAAATATTTCATCCTTTATTATTTTTCCCCGAAGACAAATCCCTCACAGGATTAGCTCCCTTCAACTCTGACAAATCTTGTGTTGCCATCCCTGCAAATCTTTCGTGCTTATCTTTTGTGTAGTTCAGGGAAGCAACAATAAAAAACGCGGAGAAGTGAATATGAGTCTCCTCTCCAGGTATTATTAAATTCAAGTGACTTTACCCAACAACGCATGAAAATTGCTAAGCCTTTTTATTCTACCCCTCGAAAATATTTTTTAGGTAGAAAAGTAAAAAGTTCTTGAGTCATTCTGTATCATGATATGATGAGCCACGCACACACTCTTTTCTTCATCCTTTTTTTATTGTTGAGAGCCGCGCCATATCTCAAACAAAAAAATCAGTGGTGCTCATACCTTTTCAATTCAAGTGTGCGTCCTCTCCATGTATGCATATATCTTCATTGAATTCCATCCACCTACTCATACCTAATTTTTGGAGGCACTTCAACAGAAAATATTCTTCTCCTTTATAATCTCAGCTTATTATGGAGCATCACGGAAGGGCCACACGATCAAAATTTTCCGAATGCCCTTTTCCTATCTATACACAGGTTCATAATGTATATCTCAAAACAACAAGACTTGAAGCCGAACTGGTGGATGCACCTCGAAAAACAACAAAAGCCACGGTATCTTCTCCACCTTTTCTCTTGTCCAATATTTTTCACGAGAGGTTCGTAGCTCCACAGAGAAGCTTTTTCCTCCTCCGTTCCAAATCAATAATAACACGGACAAGAGAACAAGGGAACGATATCATCTATGGAGAAAGTAAAAAGGTCTCATTCCTTCATTATTTTCCTTTTCACGTCCCTCTTAATCAAAAGTAAAGGTGCTCCCATGTGGAATTACTGGAAAATCTAGAGAATTAAAAGATATATCTAGTGCACACTCCCCTCCTTTCCCAGTTTCCCCAGTCATGTCCTACTTATTTTATTCTCCAAAAAAATTGTACCTTCTTAACAAAGAAAAAGAATTGATCTTCTTGCCTTTGCCACAGTTTGTGGTGGTGCTGGTTAGGTGGTGGTAGTCAGTGCATTGCAGTCACTCAAATGAACACAATAAAAAATAATGCTTTCGTAAGAAGAAAACGCTCTCAAGTTACAAATAAAATATCTATTCTGAATACACTTCATATAAATATGTATCTACCACAATAATAAAAAAATTATTGTGTTATTGTGCTGTAACAGTCAACTCATAATTCTAGTGTGGCAATAATATAAAGCTCGATCCACCTGCCTTAGTATAATATAAAGTACTTTGTTCACAAGAAAACCTCAATCTTAGCCCACATCATTCTTCTTTTTTTCCTCCAGTCGGAGATGTACTGCAAGCTTATTATTTTCCATCTAACCCACCTTTGTCGAGTTTCAGTTAAAGTACCTGCATCCCATCAAATTGCATTAGTTTCCAAACAACTCCTGAGTATTCACCTCGTTTAGCTTAGCTCAGTAGAGCTCTGCACCAGAGAAGACGAGATCCCAAAGATCCTAGTTTTCTACACGGAGCTTACACACTTTGCTTTGCTTTTTTGCATGCTATTTTCTTTCCCAAAATGTACACAAAAGCCATAAACTGTGTTCTCTATGCAGGAGCACCTGGAAAGGTAAGAAAGCCCTCCTCAGTCACCACCACCTTCATCACACCTCCTTCACTTTTCCAAGAGAAGTACCTGAGCCACTCGAATTTCTCATTTCTGTTTGGAACTACCACCTCCACCACAAAATGTAAATGTGCATACCCGGCAAAAAAAAGATTCACCAACGTCCATAATCATCCTCGCACTTTATCTTTCAAATGCAATAACGGGAAGAGACAGATAACCCCCCAATATTAGAAGGTGGCAGAAAGTAGTTTCCAGAATAAGATAAGACTTTTATAACTAAACACACGGAAGAGAAATCTTCATCTCTCTTCCTCAATCTACTTCCTCTCTTGAAGGAAAAAAAGACTCGAGTCTGCACAAAATCTTTTTTCGCCGACGTGCAATACTACATTTTTGTGCTCCACTTCCTCTTTCATCTTCTCTTTGTCAGAAGAGAAGTGCTACGATTTTACCCAACGCAGACAACCACAGCACGAGCCTCCCTTTTTTTAAAAAAAATCCTCTAATGTAATACTTTTACACCAAAAATATTTTACAAAAATTGTATACGGGTTTATGTGTATAAATTGCGATATAATTTCGTGACGGCTTATCTTTATATTAAACTATGTTTTTATTGTTTTCCACACGCACTCATCCTGATATCTCCTGATATGATTAAGATGACAACGTTATTACGTTCCCTGTCTGTCCTCCTTGTAATAAGGAAAGAATAATAATAAAAAATTAGTTCCGAGAACAACTTGTGCGCGTACAAAAAAAACTGGAGAAGAGTTAGAGAGAAGCATTACGTCTCGTCTCTGCTTTTTCATCTGCTCCACTCCACAAACGAATATATATTGAAGTTTACAAAAGGATTTCTATTTAGTTTCTCCAACTTCAGCAGAAAATTTTTTTTCGAGAGCTGTACTCCCGTCTAAATTGATTTTGAAGCTTTTGGTTAAATATAATCAAGAATATTGTTTTGTTGTTTTTGTTGACTGTGTACTCCTCTCCTCGCTCCGAGCTTGTTGTTGTCTCCTTCCTTAAGACATTAGGATTTGCTTTATTTACCTAATATATCTTAACAGCATGAGTTCCGTTTATGTCTCTTGGTGCTGTTGAGTGAGATGCTTGTCGTGTGTACACGATATTCTCCTACTCCACAACATCTACTTTTTTGGATGATGATGTGGAATCCACTTGGTCTCCGTGACGAGTCTATTTGCTCAACGAAACGTAAACCACATGTCCTTGTTTGGCAAAAGCATTTCATTTTATCTCCACTTTCCCCTCGTCTCCCTGTCCTTATCTTTTTCCCAGAGAAAATCCTTTCGTTCTAAGCAACCCCCTCGTAATGAAGAAGACCACAACCATGATGGTTGCAAAATAACAGACATAGTCATCATGTGGAATATTGCACACGCCCATGTGTGTCAAGAAAATAGACAGGATAAAAAAAGATGATGATGTGGTGTTGTGAAGCAACAACGGCAAAGTGTCCAGACACAAGAGAGAGAAAGAGGAAACTAGTGGGGCAATTTTTGTGGAAAAGGCCTGATGATGATGCGAATTTATGGGCTTCCTTCATTGAATCCGACACTTGAGGAAATTTATACACGTCCTATTTAAATCAAGTGGACAACATTTCATTTTTTGTTCTTCCTCTCTCAAGAAAGAGCGACATGGAAAAAAATGGAAGGAAAAGGATGATGACTCGCGCAACCATGATTACATTGAATACTCCACGTAAGGTATGTAAAGATAAGGCACCTTCGCTCACTGGATGGAGAATGCATACTGTACACTGGGTACATGTCCAACCGGGAAGCATTATTTACAGCAATCAGTTTTCAAGACTGGAACCGGATATTGTCGGTCCTTTTAACCTTTTTTCCCTTCTCTCTTGAATTTGACCATGCATGTGACAAATAGGGATGCACGGTTTATTACAAAAGTGTACCAGAAAAAAAATATCCTCAAGTGGACTGGTTAAACCCGCCATTTCCAGGAATTTCCTTAAAAACATGGTTGAGCTGCTCCAGTTTTATCTGGACTGGAAGGATGGCTCCCACACATTTTTTTTCCTGGATCTTTTTTATGCACACTTACTAACAAGGCTGCACAGCATCTTCCTTCTCCGTGAGTTACGCAACAAAGGACAGTGTCCGTAGATTCTTATGATATCTCTTGACTTATCTTATCTTGAGAGAAGATCTAATTTTATTTTATTGCTCCATTCTGTTCCTCTTCTCTCTTTCTCTCTGTGTATCCATATATGCTACTTTATTTCACACAATACAAAGAAATTCATTTACTTTTTCTGTGAAAAAGGGGTATATGTACATATTTAAATTAGAAAAAAGTCACATAAAAAAGCTGGCTGCTTTTTTCAGTCGAGCAGAAAAGATTGAAATGAGAAGAGAGTAGTAGGTGATTTCTTTTAAATTTTATGCAGGGAAGGAGTTTTCCCTCACTTGCAATAGATTCTCCTTTTTTCCATTCCTTTTGGAATTAAATAAGCATCAGTCAACTACTGACACAAGGGACCAGAGCATCTCATTGTTATCCACATTCAAATCGTTTATCTATTTTTTCTCCGTTGCTCACATCCAGACGAAGAAATGTACATAAAAATGTAGCAAGTGGAAGGCATCTGCATTTCCAAGACACGAAGAAGATATGTAATGTAAGTTTATATTGACATGTATGTAACTCAATACATAAAAAAGCTATGCATAAAATGGACATTATTTTCCTGCCTTTGCGTGAATTTTTGTTGGTTGCTTTTGATAGACTTGAGAATGAGATTGGAAAAAATTACTGATCTAACTCTAACCACGAGTACTTGAGATTCGTCGAGACAGAAGTGAAAGTTGGTCCACTATTCTCGGTGTGCCTTTGCGTTTGACTCGGTCTGCTTTTGTGTATTCAGTGTTGTTATCATTACTTTTGTAACTTTTACAAGTACTTCTTCTCACATGCTTACATGCACTTTTTTGTCTCAGTATCAAGTATTGTATTGTAACGTGCTTTCTAGAGTGGAGACATTCCCATCTAAAAAGATGATAACGATAACGATGTCTCGCGACTTCTTTTTTTTGGAACAGAAGTAAGCTGGATTTGAAATGATTTGACTTTTGCTGAGCTCAACTCTTCCGCACATCTCTCCCATCTCATCTTTCTTTCTCTCTCTCTCTCTCTCTTTCTCTTAACTTTGAAGTTTTACTCTTGTTTTTAGTCCCTCTCTGCATGTAATTTTGCAGAAAAGCCCCAAGGGTTTCCTTCTTCACACTTTTGCTTTACAAGCTGTACCACGACGAAGCTAGAATGAGTGAAAGATAACAAACCACGAATGCAAAATATAAATTCACTTAATGTGTGTCTGAGCTAGACTTATGTTTATGACTCGCCGCTACCTGATCCATACAGAAACTTCTTAGAAGAAAACAAATCATTACCTAAACATTAGATAATGCTGGATTAAACTTGACCATAAACCACTCATCTAATCAATACATTCCTCACAAATAATCGGGAAAAGTGACTTTTGACGTTATACTATCATATCACTGTTGGGCTTCAAATTCTCATACATAATTTACGACAAAGTAGAACCGTTCATTTCAATATTACAAAGTAATTCTTAATTTCTCGTGCCCTTACTTAACTAGATTTTCCATAATGTTCATCCTGTAGATTAAAATATTATCTGCATTTATTGCTTCAGATACATCTCTACCCGAAAAAAATTTCCACCACAAAGTTTCCATTTAAAAAGCTCCGAAGAGTACAAGTGTACAACATGGAGCAATAATCAAGACTTTGGAGAGATTTCTGCAAAATTTTGTAGCACTTTTTTCCTTTTCACACATTGTTTTCCTTCCTATGTACCTTCTCTCACTGGAAAGGATATTTCCCACGAAAAAAAGAAAGTATCGACTCCGTCACTAAACCTTTAGTTCCCTTCTGCGATAACATTACGTACAAAAATCCCACTGCAAAACTTTTTTTTATATTTGCACTTTGGGAGAAATGATGGTTTCCTCCATGTGTCCTCATTCCATGTCGTCGTGCCTGCCATAGTCTGTCTTCTTCTTTGACTGGAGTGGAGCAAGAACGAGAAAAATGTATATACTGCTGGCTTGAGCCATGTAATAATATCCTCATGTTCATTCCATCAAGTGACAGAGAAGACAATTTTTCCCTTCACTCTCTTACAATTTTGGACACAGACGGAAGTTGTGTGGAGGAGTGGAGCAAGAATCCACTGACTTTTTTCTCTTTCTTGGTCTCATGCTGTTGTATCATTTGTTCGTCATAATAATGTACTCACGAGCAAACGAATTGGCTCATTTGTGATGGCAAAAAAAGACTGAATAGAGAAACACTAACATGCTTTACAATATCTGAACCAAGAAAATGTATTTTTCCCCTTCTTTCATATTTTTTCTGGGGAAAAAAGAAGTCCCTTGCTGGTTTTTTGCCCTCCTCCTCATGTTTTCATTCATCTTTCAGGATGTGAGTCGACCCCGAGAATGTATGTAGTTTTTTTCATATTATTACACTCTTGCCATTTTGACTCCTTTTATCCATCCTCATTCAACATGGATTTGTGGGTGGATAGATGTATAATGGGGAGTGACGACTGATGATGACACAGTGTACTTATTATTTTTCCCATGTACTGGCTCCACATGTTCCTTTATTTTCTCCGTAAATGTGGTGCAAAAAATGAAGAGAGAGAGAGAGAGGGAGAGAGAATGTACAACACTGCTTTGAATCTTATTTTTCGGAGAAGAGTGTGCACGGGTTGTTAATAATTGATTCCGTTTTTTGCGGGGGAAAGTACGAAAAAAATAAAGAATGGAGACGAGAAAGGAAAACAGAGAGAAACAAGAAGTCATACACAAACTTACTTATAATTCATGATGATGATGAAAATTTTTTTTCCATGTGTGTACACAATGTACTTTGTCGAGGAGGGGAGAAAAAAACTGATGACAAAGTGGATTGACATGATCAACTCAATGTTCGCAAACATGAACCGTGAACCAGCAAACTTCCGCTTTTTTTTCACAATGGCGAAGCCATTTTCCTTCTTACATACAGAATTTGAAGCACATGCTTCAATTCGATTTCAATCATAATTTTTTCCCACAAATATTTTCCACTCGTTTCTCAAAAAATTTGTAAGATAAAATTCATATTATCCAGAATAAATGGTTTCTGGATCGCTCACATAGAATTTATTTTTCTTGGAAAATATCCCCCATTTTTTCAATCATCGTCAATATGCATCATACCAATAGACTCTGCTCCATAGAAGCATCTACACACACACGACATGTCATATTGAATAAGTGAAGCTTTTTGGGAGTAAAAAAATTGGAAAAGTGATTTCAACAGGAACAAAAAAATCACACAAGACGCAATAATGTACAGGGAAAATAACGGAATAAAAATCTTGACAGAAGGAGGAAAAAGGGAAGGTTATGACGAGCAAAAAAAATGGAGAGCATGATTCCAAAAATTATATTCGGTTTCCTCTCCTTCCCTTCGATTTCCTTTTTCCACGAGAATTTTTTTACTGCATCACATCTCCCTTTTCTTCTGTCATCATTATTGAACCAGAGTAATAAATGTATAAAAAAGGGAGAAGGAAAACCCAAGAAAAAGGAGCTCCATACTCCTTTTCCGTTGAACGCCAAGAAAAAAAACGCCAAATGATGAGCATTGATAAGTACATCCCAGACATATACACTTTTCTGATCGAAGCATTGACTAAAAGGAGATGTATCTACATATACAAACATCTCATCACGTGTACTCCATTTTAATGTGATCTGAACAATATCATAGAAGCAAGAAAGGCTCCAAAGTGGAGTGCATACCTTCACCACATTTTTTTAATGCAATGTAGCGTCCCAACCACCAAGTAAGAAGTCACAACCTTGAAGAACAAGGAAAAAAGGAGGAAAAGATTGAATGCGAATTTTTGCTCAGTCTGTTCCCTTTTTCTCAAGTCACAAAAGACTCTGAGGGAAAAAAGGAGATCCAGCCAGATTCGAGGTAGTGTACACATAGCCCTCGAAAAATATCACAGGGAAAATAATATAAAAATCTTTTTGACATTTGTTATATAAAAACGGCTTAAGATATTTGTTAGACTTTCTCATGTGTCTCTTCTTACATGTATATTTTGTGAATGCAATATTATCTACATTTTTTATTGAAAGATGAATCTCTTTCACTTTCACCTTCGCTCTTCTCTGAACAAAACCTCCCGCTTTTGAAAATTCCCTTTTTACGGTAGGAAAAGTGTGCAAATGCCTATATAAATCTTTTTATTTCGAAAAAAAATTTTTACGAGAGATGAATTGGGAGCAAATCGTGGAGGACCTGAGCCATCACGTAATCCAGGTGAAGTGAAAAAAACACCCATTTTTCCGGGTTTGTAACGTATGTGTATACATTTGTGTGTGTGTGTGCAAAATATACACATGGAAATAAAAGGTACCTATACACACTCGAAACTTTTTTGCACACAATAAAATAAATGGATATGCGTGTGTTGTCTAATATTCATTCTTTTCTCGGATTCAGTCATTCATTCCTTGGTTCCATTGTGGAGCACAGCGGTGGCAGTGGGTAGGCACAGCTCACGGAATTTTAACAGTAATTTCGGAGGAGGCAAGCGTGTCCGCCGTTTCTCACTGTCAGACATCTCGTGGTTCCCCTTTACTTTCCCATCCGAGAGTGCTCCATTTTCTTTTGCGTGGACCATGTAAATGAGAATGAAGTGTGTGAGTGAAGCAGAGGTACGAAAATAACAGGGAAAAATCTATTTTAGGAGTCTCTCGCCTCAAAGCTTTCTCCGTCACAAAAAATATGTTGTATGAATCTAACTGGAACAGATTTCATTGGAGCGGATTTACTGAAAACAAGGAAGAAAACAAGACTTCATAATTTTCCCAGTCCAATAAAACTGATGATGATAACTGTGGTGGTGAAGGTTGCACTTTATGTAATGTTGTCAACCAGAATATTTTGGAACCGATGCCTTCTGCACTGTCTCAAGATTTTTGTCCTCCTCCATTTTCTTGGGAACTCCATTATCGTATTTCGCCTGCAAATGGTACATGGACTCCTATTTTCAGAGGGACGTGGTAAAATGTTTCGGGAGTAATTCCGTGAACACAAAATTTGCTCGTCGAAGGCTCTGCTTGTACTGCAGAGCATGAACTTGATGGGTGTTGTGTGTCATGTCTTGGCATGGTCTGTATCCAATTAGGCATAAATGTTGGAGGAACCAATAGTCTAGTGCGGAATTATATTTCAACTTGTTCCTTTCTCTCGCCAGTCACTATTCCAAATGGAATGAATAAACTGTCATATTACGCTCGCACACACGCGGACATACAGTGAAAATAAAATGGAACGCGGGGAGCACACCACACTGAGAATAATACACACAACAGCAGCATGAAACACAGAGAGTGGGAAACACTCTTCAGTCGAGTTAAAAACATTTTCCTGATTATCATAAGCAACAACGCCCACTTCACTCTAGAGAAAGGATTTTTTTGGTGGTGCCAACCTTTTTGGCACAAATGGTAATCATTACTTTCTCTCTCAGAATTCAATGAAATGCTTCGCTCACTCTTTCGCATCTTTTCTTTATATTTCCTCCCCAATGATCCAGATAATCACGGTGGAAGACTTGAAAATAATAATACCATTTTTTACACATTCAAAAGCAAATAATTTATACAAAAAAAGGATACATAATAATACGCGAGGTAAATATGAATCAAAACAGTAAAATTGGGAAATCAACGGAAAAAAGTGTGAAAAGATTTCAGTCAATATTTCTCTTATTGATAAAAAGTTCATGCAAAAAAAGGATGAGTAAATACGAATGTTTTCCTTTGATGAATATATATGGCTTCACACTGATAACAAGAAATAAACATATAAAAACTAGTTTCACTCTATTTTCCCTCCCGTTTCCTTCCCAGTCTTCTTCTTGAATACGCAATTCTTTTTTTCAGAGATAAACTTTTTTCGGGAGGAAGGATTTGAAAGGTGTTTTGAAAGTAGGAGGTGCCAACCTAAACACATTCATTTTTGGCTACAAAACGAAAAGGATGTATTTTCATGTTGCAGCCATATTGTCCCCAGGAATGGTATATTCCTTTTCCTGTTTTGTCGCTCAAACATATTTTCCCTTTTTCAATAACACCGGAAATCCGAGAAGAAAGGAAAGTACACAACATTTCGGGACAAAAAATTGAAGCAGTGGAAAGTATAGTTAAAGAATCGTTCCGCTCCTTAGATAAGAGCGTATTTTGGCCGGCTGTATTTATTTATATTTATGTGCCTCATTTAAAGTAAAAATGTACTTAATGACTTCACTTCTCCCCAGAGAACCATATTCCGTGCGTGTTGCCCTGTTCCCTGGTCCCCAGAGATGAGCGGTGATTCAGGAGAAAATGAATTGGAAGGAATGTGGGCACAAAAACATGGAAATGAAGGTATCTTCTATTTTTTTGGATTTTTTATGCCGACTTGTTACTTACATTCATTATGACTCACTAACTGACTTTTTTTCTCTACTTTCATTCCGACTCATTTTGTTTCATTTTATGGTTATATTTATTTTTCTGGTGAAGCGGCGGAACGCGCATCTCAAGGATGAGACGTTCCGCATTTCCCGAGTGAGAGGGTAAAACGTGCATCTCCTTTTTTCCTTTCAGAAAAATTCATGAGAATGGTAATAAGGTTGCAGGCGGGGAGCACACGTAAACATTTTTTACACCATGACTTTCTCCTATATATTTTATAAGTGGATCAGGAACAAGTCATACATTTATATTTTTCAACACCTTGCCTCTTCTGTGAAGAAACGGAGCCATGCTCCAGATCACTGCTTGCCGCTCATCTATATGGCGCGTGTGTAATGTGGTAACGTGCTCAAATGACAATGGCTCTCCCTCGTTTGTTTCATGTAAGTGGTGAAAAAATGTACGGGCAAGGATTGGTGACATGATAGGATAACTATGTGGTGCAACTGACAATCTCAACTACTCTAGTGATAATAATAATAGTAATAATCATTATCATCTGAAATATAAAGATATTCCTTTTTGGAAGAACAAAATTTATAGGAAAGGAAATCGTGAAGACAACGTTTCTTCGAAAAAAAAAACGCTGGAGAGAAAACCTTTTTTCTATTGGGAAGTAGTGGAAACCCGAAAAAAATTTTTATTCCATGCTTCAGAAAATAAACGGAGGTAGTCACCAGTGTGACTGTGGAAATAATGGTGATGATGACGATGATATCGTGGAAGCGGCAGTTTTCTTCCTATTTTTTTGGTGCAGCAGCAGAGATACCTCTGAAAACACGTATCGATCGTGACTCTCTCGCCGCTTTCTCCATAAACTTCTCTCATGCAGCTTTCTTGTTCTGAAGACTCAGATCCCAGCCGAAGCAAAAGAAAGATAGGGAACAAGCTAATATATAGTGGAGATATTATGCACACAGTCTCTCTCACATAGAGGAAGCTCTGCTCAATATTGGTGAAAAGGAGTAGAGAGAGAGAAAAAAATCTTGTTTACATGAGCGCACACGAGCAAAAATCTTCCATGCACACATAGCTTGATGAAGAGGAGGGAGAGCATAAGCACACGTAACGGGTTTTCCGAATGGATGCGAGCGAAACTGCTCCAGCTTGAAAACAGAAGCATGCCGGTTTCCTCACAGTCGTAAACATAGAACACACACCACTTGTAGTCCTGCAGACATCACATTACGCACACACACCACACAGAAATGCAAGACAGATAAGAAAGAGCAGCCAAACGCTGCTATATTTTGTTCTCCGGATAGAAAGTGAAAGCTACTCTGGATCTCTCCACATAGCCGAGATCCAGTACTGCTCCACATACAAAATGCTCCATGCATAAAAGGATTGAGTGAGAGTGAGAGCCACGCAGAGTAAAAAAATCATTCACATTTTTTTCTCAACACAGACAATATACACAACTATACATCTGTGTGGAGCTAATATCCTTTCCATGTTTTCCCCCAAATCCGAAATAAAGCATGGACGCAGTATACTCCATCATCTCTCTTTTGTACCCATGAAAAAGGAGAAAGCAAATAAACTAATAAATATGAGAAGAATAAAGGAGTATCTGCTTTGCTACAATTTTTTTTTCAAGATACCTACCATTTAAGGCACACATAGACACACTTACTACCACGACCATTTTCTCTTCTACACACATACATTTTTTTCTCTCCATGAAAAAAACCAGCTTTCTCTGTATTTGTGTGAGAGTGAGTGTGTCCTGTGAGTGAGTGACTGAGTGAGTGAGTAAAGCAGGGATAGGAAACCGTTTTCCACACACATACACACATATATTTTTCATTTAAAAAAAGTTCTGTACACATTTCACTCCTTCCTTATTTCTCCAGCTAACAACAACAACAACACACGGTCGGAGACGGGGAGACTGGCTGAGTCGAATGAGATATATGTCTCTGAAATTTTTCGTGTGTGAGTGTGTTCATAGAGTTCACAGGATGTTTGTGTGCACAATGCACTGGTGGCCCTTTCCTTCATGATCATCATCAGCAGGAGTAATTATTACACAACAAGATCGGCAGCAGCACCTCCAGCTCCAGCTTCGAACTCAACAACTCGAATATAAAGTACACGAAAATATACACAACCTGGTATCATGTGTGTGTACTCCAGTTCCATCTTTTTTATCAACTCCTACTTTTTATGGACGCACATGAAACAGAGAAATATTTTATATGGTGAAAATTGAGTATCAAGAAGCAAAAAGGCTTAGTGCCTAATCACAATTTTTTTTTTCGTGTTTTGCTCGTGGCAGGAAGGAGCAACTCGATCACTAACAAAAGCAGCCCAGATCGAGACGGACAGACAGAGACCAGACACACCGCAGGAGAGAGTGAAGTAATCAAAGTAATAGTGTTTTCCTCTCCTTCGGCAATTTCCAGTCGCTTTGTGTCCCGTGCCTGGATCGCCACTCACTCATTTGTTATCAGTGCTGGTTCACTTTCACTTTCTCAGCTGTAATCAATACGCATCCAAAATAGCCACCAACTCCTCCAAACATATATCAGCAAATCGACTAAACAGGGATACGGCAATTAATTCAAGAACCTTTCTTTAATGTGCACCTCCAAAATTAAGATATCCACCGAGTCAATAACCATAAAATAAACAAGTGTCTGGACAATCAATGT
>JAHZNF010002615.1:0-24033 GCA_027744215.1 Troglopedetes dispersus
AATGTCGGACCCGGCTAATGTCGCCCCGGCAACTGAGACCCGGATACTGTCGCCAGGATAATGTCGCCCCGGTTATATTCACCCACCCATATATATCATATGATCACTTCTTAAGTTTGATAATCTAAAAGCTTGCATTTTTTCTCTGACGCAACGACAATTACAAACAAGTTAGGTTCGTCATTGCTGGATCAGCTTTCGTATTTGCCGTTTTATTTGCTATAATATGTGGTTACCGGCCGATTGGGTGGTTTAAACATTACATTTCAGTAATTCATTAGGGCATCAGGGTTGATTCATGAATTGACGACTGGATTCACCACACTTCGAACGTCAGCACTGTACCATGTCCACAAAACAACAATACATGTACTCACTGATTAAAATTAAATTCCCAATCAATCCATTTCACGGGAAGTTGAAGAATTTTCCCCCCGATAGAAAACGGGCAGCCAGAAACCACTGCTCATTACCAAAAACATCAATGCAAGATGTATTCGTTTATTTATCGATTCTCTTGAGCAAAAAGCAATTTGTTCAACAGTCAATATTTTTGTACTCTCTTTGCTCTGTCTTTTCCATTTTCCCTCCTGGCTTATTTTATTTTCGTCTGATTGTGACTGACTTAAATGAACAAAAAATACGAACTCCTGACTCTCTTCATTCATTCACAGTCGTTTGTCAGTTCGCTCACTCACTCCTCTGCCCGTATTGGCGTTCCGACAAAATGCTGTGTCAAGTCGATTCCGATCCTCGCTCCGCGTGCTTTTCGAGAAAGTGAGGAGTCAAGAGGGGGTTCATGGTTACTTTTTACGGTAATTGAATAAATTCTGGAGAAAAGACAAAAAATGTGGACGTATCTAGTCAGCTTTTTTCAAATGGAGAGGAATACATTTTTTCTACAATCATCCCTTCTTTTTTTCTCTCGCCTCTCCCTACTTTGGCAAATTAGCAGGGGCAGATAGAGAAGGTCCACATATGTATGTATCCTAGAAATAAAACTTCCCAGAACTGATCGGGCTATGCCTTGGTTGTCCTCGAAGCTCTCACTAAAGAAACTTTGATGGTGGTAATATGTAGACATCAGTGTCCATTTAAGTACTTTTTTATAGACACAGTCTTTAATAAGAACCGAGGGAAAATTAACATGAAAAGTTTGGTATTCAATATAATGACTCTAACCAAGAAAATAAAATGGTAAACACGAAATGATGAAACAGCACAAAATAATCATGTGTGTAGTGGTGAGTATGCCTGTAAGGAATGACGTGTGCTTATGGACTACATTAAGAAGATAATAAGTGACTCTAGCTTTTCGGTGGTCTTTTAAGCACCACCAGAAACCATACGTCATTGTGGTTTCGTTGGGTTTCGACTGGTTTTGCTAGTTCTGGTTCTTATATTTTTTTTAGAAAAAAGGGAAAAAACTTAATTCATTTAAATGCACGACTTTCAGGAACATGATAGGTACATACATTTATGGAGGTTAGTTTTAGACAGGCTTACTTTTTGCTTTCTATCTTTTACATTTTTTTCTCTTTCCTCTTCTGCTGATACTAAATGCCGTCGTCGTCCGCCGTCTCTGGAAGAAGAGGAAAATCGGAGACATGAAAGTCGTAACTCTTGGCACAACTGACAGGAATTTGTAAATTTTACTTGACTCAGCCTCTTCACTGTACGGGTTTTTGCCACAGTGGAAAAGACGACGGAGGAATGGTTTTCTCTGAGTTAAAATAGAAAAAAGACACTGGAGGCATTTCTCTTTTTTTCCTTCTCTGGTCTCGTCGCAACTGTCTAAACCCGAAATGGAAGATTCTTCTTCTTGAGGAAAAAATACGAGGGAAAGAGGATTTCCATTTCTTTCTTTTTTTGGTTCTTTTCTTTTTCTGAACTAACATTACCCACCGTTCCATACACCGTCATTACATTTAACACCCAAGACTAAATAGATAGGTATACGTGTGTGCATCCCAATGTGCATAAATATGTATATGGAACAAAGCAAAGCGAGAAACCGGGATGTTCCACAAGGGAAAAAAGTGAAAAAAAGGAACAGAAAGGAGAGACTGAAGGAAAAAAGAAAAGGGTTTAAGAAATGAACTGTGAGTGAGGCAACTGAAGCAAAAGGAAATATATGGAACGTGCTGAATCCACTGGTATTTTCCTCGGTTTCTTCTCATCTCCCTCCTTTCTTCTTTCCTGTTGAACGAAGAAACGGGAGTAATAAAAAGGAGGCAAAAGTGAAAATAGATCTGGGCAAAAATAGTCTTTCAATATGGATTCAATTCGGATGGATGGATAGCTCCGCTATATTTTTTTCTTGTCTGAACCAAAAACTTGGCTGATCTGTTAAGAGGAAAAAAGCCTGCATTCTAGACTAGTATTGTACTTTTCTGCTGATTATTAACATTAAAACATTATTCATGCTTATATTTTCTGCGAAAACTCCATCTCGTTTAAAGTGGAATACTGGCGAATTACGCGAAAAAAAAACAAAATTTATTATGAACTTCTTTCATTCTGTCTTCAGCTGCTGCCTTGTGTATTTTTATCCGATGTTCTAGTTACGCTTGGATGTATAATACTAGCTAACGATATGCCACTCTAATCGGCATCATGATCATCACATTCATGCACGCGTAAACACAAAACAAGTATTCAAAGTCAAATCCAGATGAAGGGAAAAAGAAAAAGGAGAAAACATCAAGGAGACGATGTGGAGAAAAAGAGAAACATGATGAGCCCAACTGTATCTGTTTTTAAAATATGAGACTCATTTAGGTATTCTTGTCTTGATTTGCTTGTGCAGCCTTTTCTTTTTCACTTTTTTTCTGGATTAGGCTGTTTCTGCGAAAACTATACAGTTCTGTATACAATCGTAATATATTTTTGTGTGCAGTGAGGAGAAAGTGTGTCTAGTTGAATTATTATAGTGAATACCTAAGGATATGCCTAGGCTTCTGGATTTTATATACTTATTCGAGTTGACTGACTACTTGTACGAGCACTGACTAACCAACCAACCACACTATATAATTATACCGTAAATATGCTGTACCTATATAGTACCCGTGATACTAAATATTTTTTGTATCGTGTTTTTGCGTCTTTCTCACTTTCCCTTTTATTTCTCCCTTTACGTTTGAAATGTATATTTTCCAGGGAGAGAAATCCCCATATCATATCCCCTTGGGTTGGTTGTGGAAGCAGCACAGAGGATAAGGAAAAAAGGGGAAACCTTTCTCTCTCTCTCTCTCTGTCCAGATATATCTTTCTCCTTCTGAATGAATCCAGTACAAAGACTAAAAGGAGCGCACTAAAAAAGAAGGAAAAAGAGATGAGAACGACACGGAAAATATTCTCACAAGACCATTCCACACCAACACCGCCACCACCGCCGTTACAACTGTGCTGCTGGAGTACGTACATTAGAAAGAAACACACAGAAAATATAATATTCGTGGGATGCATCACATCACAACCCATCCCACTTTGTTGCTCTGTTTATGCCTCCACTTTCCCTTTTGCACATAACGCAATAATGGACGAGGCAAGCGGAATATTATTAGAGCGTCGCAAGCTCGTGCACATCGCCTGCTGCCACTGCCACGGCTGTTCGAGAATGGTAGTTTATTGTGACATGACACAAAAATATCGAAGAGATATGTTGCTAGTCCACTTTATTTCACCATTTCTCAGGGTGAGCTCATCACTTCTTTTACAAAACTAATGAAAGTAAAGAAAGAAGAATAAAATTTTGTGTGATGTCCTTTTTTGTTGTAGAGGCACGAGCATTGAGTTAACTTTTCCCAGTTGTTGATTTGATGGGGACGATGATAATGGATGCGTTGAGAGTTCAGGTTTCAACTTTTATTTTAAATGAAAGACGGGAATGTATTTTATTTTTTAATAAAATGCCTTCGAGCACAACCAAACTCTTGAAAGAACCATTGTAGTCTGCAGTCTGCACATTATACGAGTGTGTGTACGCAATGTGTTTTCAAGTTTTAAACAAAGATAAAATATTTTTCGGGAGAAGGGATGCGAAATGCAGAAGATTCAATAGTATTAGTTTATTACTGGTCGGATGTGTTTTTGTTCACTACTCACTGTGTATTCACTTGACACTGACTCAGTCTTTTTTGTTTTCCCCATAATAAAATAAATGAGGCAACTCTCATCAAAGTGAAAGCCATAGCTTTTGTTTCTTCAAAAGGAAGGTTGAATGGGTGAAATGCGAGAAGCACTTTACAAAAGGGAGGAATACCGTGCGTAGCTAATTTAGGAGACATATCATGCTGCACATTGGATGCAAGCAACAAGCCTTCATCTTAGTGAGAGCACCACGGGCACCGACAAATTAAAGAGGGAAATGGTGTGAACTCGAGAAAGATATTTTGCCGAAAATTTGTCACAAAATGCCGGCGTCATTGTCATCACATATCCTCACCAGAGTTTTTGTAGAAAATTTCATTCTTGCGTGAAGAATTCTACTCAAATATGTTTTTATTTTCCCCAAAATTATATTACCTTTATTGTGTTAGTGGTATGCATAAAAGCAGAAGTGAGTTACGTCTTAAAAGTATTTAATATGTCCCTTCGTCTTAGGAAAATTTTGTAGGACCAATGTCATTTTTATGACACTACACTTTTCTATATTTCTTATTTAGATTGAATGTGATTTTCTTCTGCTTTATCTTTTGGCTTTTATACTTTCATGACAGTTTGTGGACACATCACATGCGGAGTCCAGACTCATGCATTTACAAATAGAAATGAGGAAAACCAAAACCATATTAAGAATATTAAGAAAAACAAGTTCCATTCCATGTGAATATTTCCATTTTATGTGTAATCAAAATGCACAGAGGAGTGGGAGTAGTTCCCACAAGTCGAGCAGAAAGAAGACAACGGTAGACAGGAGCAAAATAGAACTAACAATGCCATAAGTCAGTCACACTCGTTTTGTCTCTTCTGTTTTCGAACTGAAAGAAAGAGAACGAAAGCGACCACAGATGTTATATTAATTCCTAATTCATTACCCATACGAATATGTATAATCTCAGAATCAAATTGAAACGAAGGTATTTACAATTTGAGGAGAATTTTGTATAGGTTTAAGTAATGGGGAAAATGCAAGATTCGCATTTGTGCAATAATAATGGTAAAATATCTGGGGCTGACTGAGTGCGGCTGTGGTGAAAGTGGTGCTCACCAGTCCTACTCTTGCTCTTCAATTCATCTTCTATCTCCATTCATTCTCTCACTCTCCTTGGATGAACAAAAAGGGAAAAAGCCAACTTTTCGTCTTTTGGAGATTTATAGTTTTAATTATCAAACCGATGTCACATTTTCCCTTTTTATGCTTTAACTACCTCAACAAGAGAGAGAGTCCTTTCGTTTTTGGGCACAAAAGTAAATGGAAAATTTACACAGCTTGTGTGCAGGAGAGAAAATACCTTTTCTTCCTGCTCCCAATGGGCTATATATTATTTGTTGCATTTGCACTCCCATTATATTCCAAATTTACTAAGAGAAAGGAACAATTTCTCTCAAGAGTCTAATGGATCTGTGATTATGAAAAAGTTCTTAACAAACCAAGGACGAGCGAGACTATCTGATGGCTTACCATGGTTGGTAGTTGGTATTGTTATATGTACTGAAGGAAGGATAAATTTACATTTTTGTAAGACAAGTAAAAGGAATTATAGTAAGATTTTTGTTTAAAAAGGCAGGTATTACAAAGGAAAGATATGATGAAGGTGGATGAAAAATTGCGGCCATGATAATAATGCTTAACTAGCGACTTTCTTCGCACTCCCACGAAATTACTTCCCCTTCTTTTTCGTTCTATTTAAATTGAAGATTGTGGTTTAAAAATACAAGGCAGGGAAGAACTGAAGCGGAAATACGGAGTGAAAACTTTACGCATCCTTTATAACCATCACTTAATTGAGCTGTAACTACAGCGTGGGCAATTTAAATTAACAGTTTCCCATTTTATCAAGAAATTAATTTCTAAAGGAAAATTGAGAAAACTCTCAAATGGTTAGTGGTCACATGTGTCAAAAAAGTATGTCTTGTCATTACCTTGAAAGCTTGCATGAAAAACTTGTTGTTATTGTGGTTTAAGTTACTTGTACGAAGTCCGCTCGCCTGGAAAAATTTTAACACGACTTAGAAAAATGAAAAAATGACAGTCATTGATAATTAGCCATTGCCTAATTGTAATTGTAAGGGAATTATATTATGGGAAGCTGTTGTACATTATACTATATTGAGTGATTTTAACGTAGTAAGGTTAAAATCAGGTTAAAATAATGCTCTAATTGACAATTCCAATTCGAGCAGATTCTCTTGGAATCCGGTATATGCATGGTACAAATTATTAGAATTCAAAAATTGTTACTGCTTACACACAACTTCCTAAACAATTTAAGCAAATTATGGATTGAATAATAAAGCGTCACATGAATTTCTTTGGAAGTATACTCGTGAGAAAGGAAAGCAAAGGCAAACTGCAGACATCTCTTATGTCCTACTCAGGAATTGAGATGAGACACATCGTGTTGATCCTGCCCAGTGCTAATTTGTAAGGCGAGCCTTTTCGCCATAATCCCGGGTAAGTCCTTCGTGTTTCCTCTTTCTCGCCGTCGTATTTTGGTTTTCTCCTTTTAAAAGTTACTCAATCTGACATATTACTCCTTTCTTTGGATCCCAAGGGACTTTTAAATCTCCCTTAATATTCCATTGTAATGTGATGGTTTATTGTATTGTCGTGTCGTTTGTCTCCACGAGTCCTTTTTCGTCGCTAGCGTAAGAGTCGACGCAACGTGCACACCCCAAATTCTTCTATTTTCGTTCCCATGCAAAAATATACCACAGCAGCGCCAAAAGAAGCCAGAACACTCGTGAAAGTTGAAAAGAACAAGAACATGACCAACTACTACGAATGAAATTTTGCACACACTGTAGCAGACGAATGAACGAGCTGATAAATGTTCACATTTGAATTTATCAGACATATAAGTGAACGGAAGAAAAGAAAGGGAACCAAAAAATGATAGTACTACGTATAGTTATGATAATACTGCGTACTACGTTCGTGATAGTGGAAAAAGCGAAAACTAGTCAAGTCAAACCAAACCAAACCACAAACAAATTTCTACTTGAGCTTACACTCTTTTGTTTCTCATCGTGTTAAAGCAATAAAGCAATAATCCTCTCTTTCCTTTTTCTAGTGTTATCCTCTCAACTCAGCAAACGTGCTCTTCCCACATACTATAGAAACTCACTGTCGAGCACAAAAGTTAGTATCTAATATTCTCATATTACACAACAATTTAGATAGAAAAGGCCGATACTTATTATCACCATGTTCGTCCTCCATACTCGTGTTCTATTTTGTATTTTAGCCGAAGTCGCCTCGTTTCCTATATCGTTCTCCAACAATAAACATGCGTACTTCTAATGTAATACAGTGGTGCACAAGGAAAATGAAAAGGATGATAATGAAAATGAAACAAAAAGCTGGTTTCCCCTAAATCCCATTTTTCTCTTTTTACAATAATGAGTGTAATAATAATAATGGCGACAAACGGCTGCGCTACCACTCACCATCATGTATCTTTCTCCATACTCTCGTACTGTAACTTCCCAAATTTCCCCAGAAAAAATCCAAAAAATTGTCTCTGGCTCAGCAGGCATGGATTTTGTCATAAACCAAAGTAGAGTGTCTTTATTATATTTATTAAGTTTGTCACTTGATTCATTTGAGAAAAACGATGATAATGAAGAAGTCTACGAGTCTCTTCTCTTGTTTTGGTTGATTACTCTCATTTGTATACTTTTGTCTTGAAAAATATTAATACTGATAGGGAAATTCAGAGTGCATTAATCTGGGATTGCAGTAATGTCGGTGACGGTGGTTGGCGATGGAGCAAAGAAACCAATAAGAAAATATAACCACAAGAACGCCATCGAAGCTAAATTACTCTTCTTCTTCCTCTCGGGATCTGCTGCGGTTTTTATATACACATCGTAATTCATTTCTTCTGATTGCATCGCAAATAAATTTTCTTCCTGAGAAAATAAAATAAGGCAGGAACTCATACATGCATACGGCCAAGAATCAGACAAACCACAGGGAAACCTGTAATAGTGAGAGTATAAGGCAAACCAATCCATGAAAATGGAGATCTACCAAGCCAACCGCTGCTGTTGAGCGTGTGAATCTGTGCTCGTTAAAAGATGAAGGACTTGACTATTTACTCCTTCAGAGTCGCAAAGTGAAAGTTAGGTAAACAAGAGAAGGTATCGAGGCAGAAAATGTACAAGAAAATAATAACACGCTATGGTTTATATAAAGGGAACTTGGGAGTGATCACTCTCCTTGAGAGTATACCTAAGATAAATACATTGTACATAAATCTCGGGTGAAGGCAAACATACCTATAGTTCATTTGTATTATCCATGGTCTTTTGGATTATTCCTTTATTGGATGGATGAGAGTCTTCTTTGGAGCAACGGTTCTCAGCACGCACACATTTTTCTATGTGTGAAGAAAGGAAGGACTGCAAGTTGCATAAGAGAAAATTAAATGAAGGAAGTGAGGTTTCCACCAGAAGCAATATAAAGTGCACATTGAAAGCATGGCTTTACCAAACTTTATTTTTCCAGAAGTTCCGAAACGAACATGCTGGAACACGGGAGCATTAATGTTTGGTTCACGCAGCACGCTATCATATTGTGATTTTGCCACATGCACATGTTCTTTATTACTTGTTCTACTTTTCCCCTCAGATACGCCACATAAGTCAAGAGTAGTACGTATGTATTAGTAAAAGAATGCATAATTTAGGGCAGAAGCCGACCACAGCAGAAAATGAAACTGCACGCTGATCATATCATAAATATAAATAAAGATATAACTCACTCTGAGCTTGGCATAATAAAAATGAGTATAAGTTTATTAAACTATATTTCGTGTTCAGCAAAACTTCAATTTATATGGTCTTAGCGTATCTTTGTGTGTACATGAATCTACAATAAACTGGTGTGCATTACTTACGTTGATGAAAAAAGCAGTCTCCACTCTGCATGCAAAATATTTTTTTCTTTCTCGTGGTGGTGAAACAAGATGAACTATAAACAGAAAAAACTAAGAAACTTTTCTATCTTCCATGGTTTATGTATATCCAGTTTTTGAAGGATCTGCACACAATAGGGATGAGTGCATATTATTCTCTGGAAAGCAACTAGAAGGAACGTGCCATGTATTAAAATCATATTATACACATGGCTGGCGTACTATTAATCCTTTTCCTTATTTCCATTACGCTTCGCATGCAAAACGGGAGTACTAGTTGCATTTTTTCGAGGAGAACGGATCGTGCTTTCATTTTTTCCTTCGGTTTGCTCTTTCCTCTCGTAAAGATTTATATTCTCTTTCCTTTCCTCCCTCTTGTTTCCCGTTTGGGTGGTTCAATGCTTCAGGAGAGGATGCTCGATTCCATTCAATCTATTCGTATTTTCAAGAGATGGGCTGTGACTATGGCTTCATATTTTCAGGAATCGGTTTGAAGAGGCGTGTTGCTTTTAGAAAATGAAGATTGAAATTGGAAAAGTGTGGGTCTCCTACGTTTCAGTTGTATCCGTTTCCCATTACTATACAATTTAGAAAAATAAGCCTTTTGAAAGAGAGCAAAATGGAACAAATCAACAGGAAAATAAGCTGTTGATTGAGAAAAAAGCATGAGAAGAATAAAGTTGAATGGATCATGTAATGCAGAATGTCCATTACGGAAGGAATGGAGGTCTACTAGTTTCCGTCGAGGACTTTGCCATTGAGTCATCTAGCATTCACCAACAAATCCACTAGCTTTAACTTAACGGGTCACGATGGTACGTACAATCACAATAACATTGTGCAAATCCGACGCATCCTTCACGGACGGTTCAAACAGGGTTTAAACTTTGCACTGCCGTCCTAAAAAATCTTGCTGTGATTTCCACATACAGTAAAATTAGCACTTTTCAGTAAGAAGCTCAATAATTTAAGTAGTGATAACTGGTGAGAATGGTATGAAAATAGTTTGTACATTTGTTCTCAATTGATGCATTATCGAAGTAAATCCCCGATTTTCTAGAATGAATTAAATGATTAAGGCAACTTGGAACAAAATGAATTGCTGAGAACCTTTCAGTTTTTAAGTAGTCCCTTTCTTGAAATTTGCTCCTGATTGGTATTGATTCCTTTTCTTCTAATGTAAAGTATTTGAAACTCTGTGCTGTAGGGCAAATCTGAAAAAAAAGTTTCATTTGCACACAAAAAGATAAAGGAAAAAGTCTCTTGGTTTTCCCTATTCAGACTATTTATTATTACATTTACGAAGATATGCTGAAACTCTCTCAAGGACTTCTGTTTGTGTGCTCTACAAAGGTACGCTTTGGTGTGTGCTATCACCATCGTCGTCCTCGCTTCACCTATCATTCACCCGGGTCTCCCAACTAAACACAAAGTCATCTCAACTCTTATTTTCATTGTAATCTTCTCAGAGAGAAAAGCAGTCTTCCACTTCTTCCTCCTCTTCTCCTTTCTTTTGTTATTTATATTACAATGAAATGGAATAGAAATGGTGTGAATTAGGGCTTTCCCACTTTTTTTCCACTGTTTCACACCCACCAACAACACGAAGAGTTACTTTACTGGCTGACTTTTATATTTTTGTTATTTGCCTATGTAACTTTAGCATGCATTGTGCACCTCTATTCAAGGTAGTACAACATGGCGGTAGTTGCAGGGTGCCCGCCAAAGCCATCACGATAATCATTTCAGGAAAGGAGTCATCTATGCACATCATCATTTACGAGAATGCCTGAATAAACGAGAATAGGCAGGCACACTCACGCATACATATTTACGACACTTTTTTTTATAAAAGAGTCAACCACAAAAAACCAGTCAACAACACTACCTTCACCCGTATTATCATCGTTGTCAGGTCACACTATAACCTTTTGTCACTAGTTTCTCCCTGACTCTTTTCCAATATCTGGAACGGTGGGAGTCAACGATGGAAATTGATCCGCGCTTGCAGTTCAATATTACTAGAAGGATTGCTCGGTTTTCTCCTCTCACTAGTTTTTATAGGTATCGGGTAGGTGTACCACTGGGACATGTTTACATACATAATAAAAAAGGTGTGCATCCCAACTTATATATCAGACGGTTTAGAGGAAACTGCAAAAAACTGGCAGAAAGAGACAAGTGAAAATAAAAATTGTGGCATGAAGAGCGAGAAACTGAAATAACGCAGTTCTGAGAAGAATAAAAGAGACGGGAAACTAAAAAGTGTGTACACGGATGCTTGGTTGGAAAGAAAGGGTTACCCTTTTTAGACATTCTTTTCTGGCCCATGGCATCATTATCATTGAATCGTATCACTTCACAAAAAGAAAATCCCCAATATGTTGCTGCGGCTTTGAGCACGAAAGGAGCAGATGAGGAGGAAAGAAGAGAGCAATAATAATTTCCAATAAGAACGAAGGGTTACATCAAGTGAAAAGATTATTAAGTGTATATACTTCGTTCCCTCTGAAGAAAGTTTCTGTCTAATATTTTATAAAGAAAAAAACGAGAGTGATTCTTTCGCTTGCACAATAATAATAAATGATGGGACTGGGGGTAAAAAAAGGAAATATGGGGACATGCATTACATTTACCCGAGCTTTTACTTATGTGTACATAGCCGACCCGAGACAATTGTGAATGCATTGAATACTTGTTCACAAAAAAGTTGGTGTTACCACACGTCACAGTCACATATGTATGTGTGTACTAAATGTGTACACTTTCAGCAAGAAAAAAGGGAGCTGTGGTAAGACCTTATTACTTTCCCTCACACCAAAAGGGTGTGTCTCAGTTTGAAATCATTTAAGGCTGTATGAATATCTGGTTGGTTTGCGCAAGCATTCCAGACATCAATGTAATATGTAA
Organism: Troglopedetes dispersus; assembly: GCA_027744215.1. NCBI lineage: Eukaryota > Metazoa > Arthropoda > Collembola > Entomobryomorpha > Paronellidae > Troglopedetes > Troglopedetes dispersus. Next base: position 12,000 of record JAHZNF010002615.1, read on the forward strand.
ATATTTAACCTGTAAAGATATTCAGTGTTTGTAACGTTGAATTGTCAAGAATATCACAAATTCATTCCTTAGGGACGCCAACAAATACGGATGTGTGCGTAGTGCTTTCATAAAAATCCATCTAACTTTACTTATAGCGTTAGTAATTTTCAAAAATGCTTATTACTGATTGATATTCAAATAATAATTATTATTTAAAATATTTTTTATGTGTACATGGTTCATCGTATCATGTAAAATCAGCAAAGTTGTTTGTATTTCCAAACCCAGAATATTTTGTTGTTTCCTGCACGTGTAACACCTTATGCTTCAGCGGAAAGAGCATCCCCGTGACGCTTTTGTTAAGATAGGGTAAGATTCTTTTGTCAGCTTTTCCCCTTTGTTCAAGATTAAATACCTTTAATCTGATTTTGGTAAAAAGGAAGAAACAAAATACAGTCAGCAACTATCTGCACGAGTTTATTTTGTATCTTGCCTTTCAATACTTTCACCTGACTTTAGCTTGATTTAGGTGGTGTACCATGCGTATCCTTCGATTTATTTCCTCGCTTTCTCACGATTGCACTCTGGTTCCCTCAATTATTTGCAGTGATGCATTCATTTCCCTTAAATAACAATATGTCCTGAAACCTGTTTCCTCAACTCCATTCGCAGATTGCTCCGTTGCTCCATCTCTTTTGTGCGTTTTTTGTCATTTCGTTCTCTTCCTCCGCCATTACATTTATCTCACTAGCTTCCATACACATACGCTCACTCACTCACATACGCTAGCAATTTCACTGTCGATAAATTCGAAGGAGTAAAAAAATTGGTAAATTATTACGATAAGCTGCAGAGTGATAATAAATTCCCATTAATTTATCCTCCTCCACATCTCCAGCACAATTCTCCTCCACTCTAGGTTCCTTGGCAAAAACAAAAAAGTGGTCATCCATAACGTTCATTCTTCTTTTTTCGTAGAAGAGAAAAGTAGATGCTTCGATCTACTTTTCTCCTTCGATGCTCTCTCCTTCTACACTGCTTTCACAACACCGAGATCACCTCTTTTATTCTTGTGTAAATGTAATAATAAAAACACATTATTATTACCTAGAAAGAATGAATGGATATGTTTGTGAATACTAGGTTGCCTTGCCTGTCCTTTCTAAGCTTTTAATGGCCCTCTTGCCTCCCTCTTTTTTTCCTTCCTGCTTGGCTGGAAATATAGGGTGAATCACTACCACGCAAACATTAGTTTTTTCCTGGTATCATCTCAAAAAATGGGAGAAGGAAAAAGGAAAAAAGGGAAGATCAAACTCTTCCCCAGAAAAAAATTACCCATCGTTTACCCACTCTTTAGGTAGAGTCAAGGTACGCTTGTCATCTTCTCCTACCTTGTGTGAGACAAGCAGAGCAGAGCTTTCCTCTACCGTGCCGGAGCAGTTCATATTGCAAAATGTGTTCTTATTCTAGTTCAGAGGAAAGTCTCTGATAATCAGCAGCGGCAACACGATGATCACCAGAATTCTCATCAGAGAGTGAAACCGAACTGTGTTGGTTTGCCAAGAAACACTGGGACGAGGACAAGGAGGTCACAAAAGAATAATATTGCTTCATCCTGTGTCCATCTAAGTTATGGAGTAACGTAGGTGCTTGCTTCCTTATCTTTGGTCGTCTGGCCACAATCAGCGAGCAAACGGTGATCGTAAGCAGAGCGTAGAAAAGAGCCGGAGAAAGCTTTATACAAACGATTTCTCTCTTGAAGTTCGTGACTATCAGACCCGCTGGTTCACCTTCGAATTTTCCAATGACTGGTTTCAGCTAGATAAGACCAGACTTCTTCGTGAACCCTTGCTGTTTCGCGGAGAAAATTCACTTAAAGGAAAGCCATGCGAATAAAGTACACATTTGCATGGGTATTTTTAGTGAAGTGGATATACATAGATAGACTTCTGCTCACCCGATTGTAACAGATCTGATGCTACGTGGTCACAGATGCCACCATGGCCTGGGCAATATAAAAAGGAACAAAAATTTGGGAAGGTATTCATTTTGTCTTTTGCAGTTTGTGCTCAATGGTTTTTGTAGACACTTTATGGGACAAGTGGACGACTTACTAGTATGAGGTCTCCTGCATTGTAGCAAAAGGAGAAATGAGTTTTGTTTTTTTCTCCATGTGCACTTTTCCTAGAAGGACTAGCTATCATCTCCAATAGATATTTTTCAATTACTTAGTGCACAAATGTTTACGGCTTTGCTGGATACATCCACGGCAAAAAGTAAATTTAGCTGGAATCAAATGAGCGGAAAAACTACATATATAGAATCAAATAAATATATTTTTGAAATTGTAAATTTCTCCAATAAACATCGCGACGCGATAGAAGCCTCCTCTGAAAATACAGGGGGAACAATTGTTTTTGCATCATAACTTTAAGGATAACGTCAACTTCAACTCAATATTAAATGGGGTTCACCCATCCATTTCCGCTGTCTTCTTAAATCAGCCATCCCTTGTCACACAAAAGACTGGTCGGGTGTGCTTGGTTGTGCACGATATGTTCCCATTCGAATCTAATTTAGTGATGTGAGTAGTGAGTAATGAAAACGTGCATGAAGGTACTCAAAGTCATTTTGTTAAGTTGGGAAAACCACGAGCTGACATGTTTCATGACTACATTTACCATTCACTGTCCATCCTACCTTAATCGATTTATCTCATGAAAAGACAGACAGAGAATCAGTCCCTTTTTTGTGTTGTAACTTGCAGTCATGTCTCCCAAAAATCAAATGTCACAAGTATAATCCAGGAGAAAATCTCCTGTAAGACAATCGGAATGAAAAAAGCAAAAAGCGTAAGCAGCACTGCATTACCAAATCCAAGGGAGGATTACTGGAACATACGAACAAATGAAGTCATAAGACATTCACGACTTTGAGGATGGTGGAACCCTTTTATTTTTTCTTGAAAAAAGCAAAAAGCGTAAGCAGCACTGCATTACCAAATCCAAGGGAGGATTACTGGAACATACGAACAAATGAAGTCATAAGACATTCACGACTTTGAGGATGGTGGTATGTGCATTTTTCTGCACTCGCTGTACTTCCTGATATATAAAGAAATGTTATATCAACCCAGGGAAAACAAAAAAATGTTGCAGTTGGATTCACTGGAGCAGGAAGGAATGATACGAGGGAAAAATGTACACGAAAATGTTTACAAGGCCATTTAAACAAAAGCGGATAGAGTGTGTTTGTGCCACTTGAAAAAATAATATAGGAGCGCTCATATATTGTCTTTATGATCCTTGTACTTTTCTCCTTTTTTTATGATCAGCCAACGAGATCAACACCACCAACCCTTTTATTTTTTCTTGAAAAAAGCAAAAAGCGTAAGCAGCACTGCATTACCAAATCCAAGGGAGGATTACTGGAACATACGAACAAATGAAGTCATAAGACATTCACGACTTTGAGACTCATATATTGTCTTTATGATCCTTGTACTTTTCTCCTTTTTTTATGATCAGCCAACGAGATCAACACCACCAACCCTTTTATTTTTTCTCATGTGGAGTGAAAGTCATCGCGAGCAACATAAAGTTTTCCATTGCATGAAATGATGGAGCATCCCCCGACTTCTCCTCCTCCCCCAAATTGGCTCACTGAATAACTCAATGAACGAACTGGAGAAGTATATAAACCCACACATGCATGTGCCTATTTTCAAAATAGTAATGCTGAAGAAACTGCATCAGAGTAAGTTGACATGTATCCATCCGGCCATCCATCGAATAAATGCCATCCGAACATCTATGAAGTAGTAAACAAGAGGGAAGAAAAGAAATGGAGAAAATCTCTTCCATCCTTTTTTATTTCGTTTTCATCTTGATGTTGTCTATAATAAAATTATGATGACTTTTTGACTCGGAACGTTATGAGACTTTATCATGGTATATTATTATTCCAGCAGAGAGGAGGAGACAGAACAAGGGAGAAAATAAGTGCATTATCTTTCAGATTATTTTATAGATAAGTATATAAGAGCATTACATCAAGTAAATGTATAGACACCCACAACCTTACAAACATCTGAATATATGCACATGAGCTGGCTGGAATACATATACAGTAAGCATTCCGAAGTATTTCATGGTACAATACCCCTTTTTTCTATTTAAGAAAAATATATTTTTTTCTCTGCTCTGGAGAATATGAAGCTTCATAACAAAATCAAGGTTTTTATTATATTAGCTCGCATCAGCACAAAGCCAGGGGTACATCATCATTTCATCATCATGCGAATGAAATGAGATGAATTGTGTCGTCGTATTTTTCCATGTCTCCAGAAAAAGCACGTTCCGTCAGCTCTCCGCCGTGCGCTTGCTGATCATTTTGCCTCCCTCAACACTCTACAATTTTGTAGATTTTTTACACTCTACTATAGTATTCCTTGATGGGAGAAGATGAAGACCATAAGACAGTAAGAGAAAATATCGAGTATAGAAAATATTGTAGTTGTATGCTCCTTCTTCTCTCATCCCGTGGTTGGCAGAGACACCACACCAGAGAAAGTGCGCGCAAATCCCGTATGGAAAATAAGGAAATACATTTCTTGAGAGGAGAATGAAGCTCGGGGAAAATATGTACAAAAATAAATTCATTCACTACGCTCTATTTCCTCTTTTTATTTTCGCTCACTGTGTGTCTCTTTACATCCATCTAATTTCCATGAACATACTACTCGCGAGAAGCAGAAGCAATAATACAGCAAAGCAGTGGCTGTTTTTAGCACAGACTTAGCAGCGCAATTTTTTCTCGTATACTTATTTTTTTCTGGATGACGGCGGAATTCTTGGTTCTTTTTTTAATGCTCGTCTCCTTCGGAAAATGATGTTTTCCTTTTCCAGAGTGTCTCACTTACCCCAACCATAAATATATTTCTCGGGATAATTTAGTGTGTCGTATGGAATTTCAATCCTTTAATAATCCTTTAACACACATGAGAAAAATACTGTTGGGTGGTACGGTTCCAATATATGTAGTTGGTTGTTATGTTTCTACCAGCGCCCTTTTCTAGGAAAAATAATTTCATACACAATTTCTGCGTTAAGGTGGTCCTTCGTCACATGTGAGGGTAGCATGCAATATAAACATGTGAGATGAGAGAGTTGTCTGGGAGCACACATAATAAAATATTGTCATGATCATCATCTTCATCATGAAAATGAAGTTTCCATGTTCTGTCTTTTCATACAAGGACATCGGCACGAGCAGCATGCCTAGCATGGTTATTATTGCGTCGTTGCGCACTGGGAATTCACAATTGGACAAATTATGGGCGTTTCATTTTCCATTTAATAATAGAATGCGGGGTATTTTTTATCATGGTAATGTTTTCAAGTATTATGGAGGATTATATGTAGGTATTCTTTTATTGTTTTTTGCGTCTGGCGTTCTCCTCAGAATTGAGTGATTTTGACTTCATGAAAAAAGTGTGATATCACATTCAGCGTGAGTAAGCAGGTGACTATAAAAAGAAAAAGCGAGGAGGCAAGATAAAAATTCACAGTTAATAAAGAAAGAAAGCGACCAAACACAGAGCATTATGTGTGCGTGTTAATGAATATTAGATTGTACTTGCGATCATTACTCTTTGCATATTCGGAGGTATGGAAGGAATCAGGAAGTCCTGGGAAAATTAAATTCTTGCTAAAAGGGTTAATAAAGAAAAGATATAAGTACTAGTGATGACGCTGTCTGGTGGAATGTATTCTACAGTAATTTCACTGGGTAACAATAGTGCATACCAGCCCTAGAATGTTGATGATGTTGCATAAAAACACTTTTATGAGCATATTGTTATGATGATGAATCGTCTCGTAGATTATTCGTTGAAATTATTTATCTCATCTGCATAAATGTTCCACTAGCATCATCATTACATAAAAGTTGTACATATTTGAAATACATTATCGTGGTAATAATGATCATCATCATTGCCTCCAATAATTACAGCATAGTGGTTTAAGTGAATTAGTAAATATTACATCTACGGAACTGTGCAGGGCTAACTCTCTATGTCAGGGTTGATGTGTGCTGGTAGATTTTGCTGAATAGTTCAATCCAATATTCAATTATTAAGGCAAGATATTACAGTTTTGGAAAAGGGTAAAGGCTGGATAGGCAGTAAACACGTGGCCAGTCAGAAATCAACCATTTAATGGGTTCGTTGGTTCGTGCTTTCCTGTCTAATTTGTCCAATGAACCGTTGTATTTACCCATTAGTGTAGAACTGAGAGATACACCATCTATTCTCTATCTTATATGAGCTCTGTATTTAACAGAAATGATCAACATCGCAAGATGACAGATAACATATATCTGTATGCAAAGGCGTGAGAGGAAATATTTTATTTGATCAACGCACACAACCAAACTTGTCTAATCATGTCCTTATTTAGTGAAAATACCTGTTGAATATTTCTGTTGCTGTCACATAATTTCAGGTGGCCATTTCAAAATTGACAGCTATACCAGTACGAACGGGTGCAATATGTTAACGTTTGAACTGTAATTGCATAATTCAACTTTTACGACGTTGATCTATTAGAGACTATTAGCATAGCTTGATCTAAATTGTACTCAAATAAAATGAATGATTGCATTGGAAGAATTTCCTGTATGAATTGATCAACTGACTAATTAAAAATGTGTTACTTATGGACAACATTTGTAATATATGTATCGACTTTACAACGAGTGGGTAATAAGCTAGTTATATGATATTTGTGAATTATATTATGCTACACAGTTTTACTAGATGAATCCCGGGGTAGACACTGGTAACTTGTCTCACTCCAGGAGAAAGGAAGGGAATATTTAGCATGGAGGCGTATTTGTATTTACTTTGTGTAAGAATTGTCATTGTCAAGCGGTAAAATACTATATTTGTTTGCTTGTCTACATGTGTATTAAGTATGGTTATTTTTTACTGTATTCATTGTCAATTTATCAGAAGGACATAATGTGATATTGCCATTGCCACAATAGTCAATGACATTGCAAGCTCCACCACTATTTATAAAAACTGCCCCTATTCCACACAAAAGCTAGCACAACAAAACTATCCAACTTTTTATCTCGGCTTGTCTGCCACAAAAAACAGACAACTACATACAATGAAGCACAAAAAACGAATACATTCGAGGAGACCACAGCACAGTCGGCCCGACTACATAACTACAATAATAACAATGCAAAGAATAAACATAAATATATCATCGTAGCATTATTATTATTCCTATTAGTGTGCTATGAAGCCACTTTCTCCATTCTGTATTGAACTTCATGCGTTCCACCATTATCTTTAAGGAGACAACGAAAATTGTGAGCAAACCAGCTCCATGCACGATGTCGTCAGTCGGGTTCTAGAGAACCACTCTATTTATATTACGAATTTTCATTTCATTCTTTTCCCATCAGCTTTCATCTTTTTAGACAAGATAAATACATATACAAAGGGGCGACAAAAATAAGAAGAAAGCTTGGTCCCGCGAATAAGAGAGCTTACAAACAACAAATCGCTGTAATGTATAGTAAATACATATATAGTGGATGCCTCCGCTTCTCCTTCCGAGTGTATGAAACTGTCATAATAAAAAATGTGCAACTGCTTCATTTAATAACATGGAGGGAACCGATTGCGAACCCCATCCGACTGATTTGTGGGTATGGATTAAACACAAAAAAATTGTCCTGTTCCTTCCGTTCCAGAAAAAATGAAACGTTACTTTTTTTATCAAGATGGCCTACTTTGTTATTAGACCAGTGAACACATAAATGCCTGTAAAGTCGTGAGAGTCGCGACTCGCAACCACGCGTATAATGCTGCACCAAAAACGTTTCGAGGAGAATTATTCAAAACTCTTACTTTTAGTGGCTTCTCTGTCGAGTGGATTGGATCAAATTAATACAAGCATATTATGCAAGTTCATGGCGCAGTTTAGCAAATTGTCTCTGCTATTTTGAGGCGGATATTTAAAAATTCTCCAACTGAAACTTAAACATTGATCTTCTCAGTGGGAAACTTTAAATTGGTCAATTTTGGGCTGAGGAATTGGAAAAGAGTCAAGTTGAAGAGAAGAGCGCTTATTTTGAACTAATGAAATGGAAAAATGATTCTCCCCTTGTAAAAATTGACAGTGATAGCGTGGTAATAAAGTAATATGAAGTTCATATCGAACCATCATTCACACACATAAACCATTCGATCTGACAGCACACACCAGCATCAATTCAAGTTGTTGAATGGAGTGTGTAAGTGGTGCTCGCAAGTTCTGCTAAAGAAGCTTGAAGAAGAGAGGAAGCAGCTACTCGAGTTATTACATACAGCAACCAACAAGTTTCCCTCTACCTTCCCCCTTTTCACTTCCATTCTCTTAAAAAATGATCTTGTCCTTCTATTGTACTTAAAATAATCATAAATATTGACTGCCTCCCAACACCACTTCCTTTTCACTTTCACGCAAATAGGAAATTATGGGGATAATAAAAGCGGACAAACAATAAATAATAACATTCAGTCACTCCTCCTGCTTCAAGGGTTATACATTATCTTCAGAAAAACGGTGTAAAACGCAAGGATAAGCTGGGAGATACATTTTTACAATATCGTAAAATGTAATTTTATCTCAACCAGAGAAAGCACTACATCATATTATTATACAGTACAATATTTTTGTTTTCAATACAAATTCCCATTGAAAACTGAAATTTGCTGTAATACAGATCAGTCTACATTTCCCCTTTCTACCATTTTTTATAAATGCGACTTTCATGATGAAGAGATAAAAATGGTTTTATTTATCATAACAATAGATAATACGAAGCGACAAAATCGTAGAACAGCAGTGCGTCCCCTGGTAGCTCTTTCATGATTGTGATAACTTTTTATAACATTGGCATTTTGCGCAATAAAGTCGAGTCATTAAAACTGTGCAAATTTCCTCATTCTCCAGCTTCCTGCTAAAATTTTCACTTAAATGAAGTGTTTATGGTGTCGCAGAGGGAGGGAAAGTACGAGGATATTTGGGGTGGTGTGGTGAACAAGGAACAGGAATGTTTTTTCTTTATTGGCGTTGCTCCTCTATAAAAAAATTAATGCAGCTTAACGGGAGCTCGCAAATGACGGTCTTTTTATTAACGGAAAGTTAGACTGCATTTGTGTAGTAATAATAAAGAGGGATTTTTTTGCACTAACTCCAGCTCGTTTAACGACTTCATCGCTTTGTGTCATTTGGTTGTTCGCTTTCCTCAGTCCATGCATCCATGACATGATATCCCACGTTCCTTTTGAAGGGTAAGGATATTACAACTGCATAAATTAAACGGACAAAGCACTTAATCTGCTGGAATTATTGCCCATGTGATATTTAATTTTTTTGGATTGACTGACAGCGGAGTTGGAGTAATGATGGTTGAAAGCGCAGCAATTAAATGGTAATTGTCAACAACAAAAATTCTGCTCCCCAAATACATATACTTTTTATTGAGACGTTTAGCATGACAGAGGAGAGCTTCTTTGTTTGCTTGCCTGGTCTGTGAAATATTTTCTCCCGTTTCGGAGAAAAATGACGCCTTGATGTACAGCTTCTTGCCTTCTTTTTTACGATTTTTGGAGAGGAAGACAGGATGATGTATAAAAATTGTCCGTCAACAAAACGACACTCTCTGAATATTTATAAATTCTTTTGTGTCTGTTCCAGAGGATTTTTACTGTTTTTGGCAATAATGCGAAAAAATGTTTGTCAAGTAGTAAACCACGTTCGTTATTGTTGTCACAAAAGCACAGGAGCGAATTTGTTTTTGGCTCCTTTCCCGTCACAAGTTCGTAAAAGTCGGCATGACTTCTTCTCCCCTCCACAATAAAACGTCAGGGTTTTGTGTGAGTGAGTGAGCTCTTTATATGATGCATATTTAATGTATGTTATGTTATAGGCATCTTCATTTTCTGCTGATACCGAATTGTCCTTGTCAAACAAGTCCAATGCATGCTCCCGCTGGAAGGAGACAGAAAGACTAGTCATTTCGAAAAAATCTCCTTTTTACAATCCAAGAAGAAACGCAAAATAAAAGGAGAAAAGACTAGCAAACCAAATGAAATTGTTGTTTCTTCCTCTCTATTTTTGCAAGCATTGCCATCAAGACCAATAATAAAACCATGAAAAGAGTTTAATGTCAAGCTCGCATCTTCGTAGCTTGTAATAATGCACACAACACAAGCATGAGATTGCCGCTTGCAAGTATTATACGGAGAGACCTTTAAGCTTGCTTCCTTCCTGCAATAATATTATTTTTTCAGGATCCTTTTAAATCTTCCTCCATATCTCTTCGTGTTAGAGAAGATAACTGGTTGTAGTATTTTTTATGCAAGTGAATGTGTGTAGCTGGAATGTAGTCAGTCATTCATGAAGTCGTAACATGAGCAATGAAATGATGTCGATGTCGACAAATTTCTCTTTTTTATATCTTACTGTGCGAGAACTAACGAATTTGACAATGATCATATCATCGTATCATTCAGAGGCAGCTACAAATAATAATATTGCTTCGCCAGAGACAAGGGAGGAGGCGGCAGAAAGTCATTGAGCCTTCTTGCGGCTTCAGTGATGCGAACAATGGGAGAACAGAGAAATCACTTAAATATTTTTTGTGCACGGCTCATCAAAACATTAAGTGTGCTTTTGCAACGATGATGATGACGATGCGCCATTCTTCGAATGACAGCTCACCAGCTCCTCATCGTCGTTAATAATTGTATCTATATTCGTTACATATTATGTATTTCAGCTTACTTTTTAATGGTCCCTTTCAATACACTGTTGATGATATGCATGTGACCAATGAAGAAATTCTAGGGAATCGCCTGTCCCGTTATAAAAATGAAGTTAAGTGATGAGAAAATATTGCAATAAAAAGCGAATACATTCTCGATACCGATGACGAAGCATGCTACAATGCATCATGGTATGAATGATGATGACAGGTTTAAATGTTTTCGCAATAAAAAATCAACAGTGGAATTTCTTCAATTAATAAAGCAAATTGCGAAAATGACGGCATGAAACGAGTCATAAATCCGCTGTAATGAACCAGTACGTTTGTTCATTGACTTATTCCAATATTTTCCAAATTCCAAAAGTTTTTATTTCCGTAAAATTCATTGGCTTCAATGGAAAGGTCAACTCTGACTTGTGCGACATCATGCGTTTGGTGTATCTAGTCAAATAAGTAATGAGTCGCGTTCCAGCATAGAAGCTTGATGCACAGAAGGTGAGCTAACCTGGAATTAATTTTATTGATTCCAATTTCAAGTAATAGATGCGCTACATAAAATTTTTGTGAAGATGAAAAATTAGTGAGCATTTAAAATTTAAACATATCTATAGAAAAGGGGTGCCTGACCAACATGAGCTAAAGTAAAAAGTAGCGGGCAGGCATTCCATCTTAGTTTGAACAAATGTGAAAGTGAAGAACAAACATTTTACTGTGGAAGTTTGTCTTTAGTCGCAATCTAACCGTCAAGTTTTCTTTATGTACAAGAGCCAAAATAGACGTAGAGTCACCTCACCCCTTATTCACCCTACTATATAATACAGAGTAAAAGCAGGCGGCATGAAACAAGCACGCCAAAAGAGGATAATTTGCACAAAACGGGGTATATGTAGTTTATGTAGTAAGCAAAAAGATTATACTGCTTAAGTCAAATGTCAGTGGCGTATATTTCGTGGTCGCTGGTTATTGCCACCTTATCAGCCATGCAACAAGATTACTTTATGCTCGCATTAACACGTCTATCAGTTTAGTTAGCCAGTTTTGTGCCACCTAAATTTATAATAGGACCATCGCTTGTTTCGGACGTGATATTCCCTCGTTCTGCTAAATACACACTGATTAATTAATCACGATCCATAAAATTTTGAACTCATTTCATTCAACCCCATGCTTTAAATAACTACGATCAAAATAATTAGTTAATTAGTAATTGCTAAAG
>JAHZNF010002616.1:0-19539 GCA_027744215.1 Troglopedetes dispersus
CAGACATCATTGTCACAGAGTATGAATTCTAGCCTTCATCAGTTTGATTTTTCATTTTTTGAAAACCGCATTCCAATTCTACTAAAATGAGAGACAAAATTTCGTCATGTGTCATTATTTTAGTTCTTTCTGTTACCCGAAGGAAATGTAAGCACGGACACTCACTATGTACTTATCTATTAATCTTAGCAATCTTATCCACTTAAGATTTTTATGCCCTTCAGTTTTACATCATTGAATTATTGGACTACGCAGAGACTGCTTCCAACTATGTTGTCGAGTGTTGGAGTAAAATTTTTTTTGCTGGCTCATTCATAACTTGGCTAACAAAAAATTCCCCAGTACAAGAACACGCACTACACTTTGTAAGTGCTTTGATGATTGAGCGAGATGCTTTTTTATTATAAAATGTAAAGGCATTACTAGGCCGAGCAACCAGCGTGACAAATGGTTACGTTAACCTACTTTAACGAATTCATGGAAAATTCTCCTTTTATTAATATTCTGATTTCAAAAAGTTTCTCGAACCAACAGAACTTGAGAGAGAACATGTGAACTACTCATTATTACCATAAAAATGTACACCAGATAGGAAAGTTCTGCTTAGATAACACATTCCCGCAAAATCTCATATCAAAGAGGCCACATTTTCAAATAGAAATATGTAATTTACAAACCAAGAATTTTTTGAGTTTAAAGGTGCTCCTCAAGTTGTCGATTTCAGTTCTTTTGAGTGCGAAACACTTTGCACGATGTGGCAAAACTTCAGCTATAGTAATTCCAAACACTTTCTACTACTGACGACAGCAAAAATCCAGTTGATCGTTATCTGTTCCTGTTGCAATTTATTGGAATTTCTATATCAATCTTTACACAATGCCTTTTATCAGAGGGCATAAAGCTTTGTTTTCTTTAAAACAAACCTCGATTTTGTATAGCCTTGAAGAGAATTCAATTGAGTCGTAAACTAGGTAATTATGGAATTGTGGAGTTTATTAGTATGGAACACACATTCTTTTTACAGCATGAATCCATCTACGTTTTTGTCGCAACATGGCTTGAGTCATTATAATCATCATCATCGCCAAAGACATAAAAAATTACAAACAATAAAATTACTTTCCAAATAACGCTGCTCCATTTTATCCTTTTTATTATTGGACCCAATATATTTCATCGTGATCAGAGAGCAGAAAAAAATTATTCTCATCAGAGCAGCATAATGATTCCAAAGCACGACCGCACATTCAGCTATAATTGAATGCTAGAAGATTTGGTATTGAGGTTCAGCTTGTCCACAAGGCAAGGTTAGGTTGCATACCATAAATGTCCAAAGAAGAAGATGATGATCACGCAAAGATTATTATGAATAACTGTGCTGTTCATTCAAATGGAGATAGGCTTGCAGGATGCGAATCAGGTCAAATCCCAAAAACAACATCAGTACACCAAAACAAAACATTTAAAAAAACGACCCATGCACTTTTGCTCTTGTGCACACTTCAGCAAGTTCTGCAACACCGAGAATCATATAATCATACCTGTGTCGTACTAGATATTCCTTGGGAGGCTTATCAATGCCCATAAAATAAAACTTGATCGGGTGATACATGAATCAGAAACTTTGCTCAATTCTTTTCTGCCATTTTCCTCTTTGTTCAGCTCAGTTCTTCAGAACTGCCACGACTTTCAAAGGAATGACCTTAGGAAACCGAGACTTGTACAAGAGTAGATAAAGGACGGGCACACTGTGTGGCAAACACTCGACCTCATAGTATATAAACACACCAACGCATGAGTATCATGAAAGAGCATACAGTGGTTGGTTACTCGGTCTTCAGTACCTAGCAAAAGACAACATGAAACTTTCGCTTCATTCATTCAGCATACAAAATGCTTACTTACAATTAATGAATGATATCACACAGCAGTAAATGAAATTATTCGCAGTTTTCTTCCATGCCACATTTTTTAAAAAGTCTACGAAAGCGTCCTTGCAATCCAAAAAAAACTAGAGAGCTTCTCAGTGTGCCATGTCGGCAGCCTTCGGGACTTCAGGCATACAAGTAAGCCACCACCAGCAAAGTACATCATGTCGTCATCATTTTTTAGCACACATTACTCATATTTTATATTAAAGCAGTGTACCAACGAGAGTAAACGAAGTAAACGGCAGAGCACATGACACATATTAGAGAAGCAAGGAGTCCGCGTAGTGACATGCATTAATCTGCTCGAAATGAGAACCACTCATAATAATGCATCACGATTGTTGTGCGTCTTTTCTCGCAGACCCTCGCACATCGATTATGTGCATATGATTATCATTCACCAGAGACGCTTTTTATTATTATCATAATATTCATGTTGGATTATGTTTTTTTGCCTCCTGCAATAGAACGCTGCTGCCTTCAATCTACCATGTTATTATTGTACTGAGAACATGTGTCAAACTGGAATTTTGCGAGGAGATCCAAAAATGGGGTCAAGTCATTTAAAATTCCCTTCTCTCTTTGTGTTTAATTCAAATCAATGCAAAACAAAAATGTAGGTATACACACTCTTGTATACACGACTCATTGTAAAAAAGTATGCGTGTCCTGAAAAAAGAAAGCTAACTGTACAAAGCCAGTTGAACCAGCCGAAGAACACGACTCAACAACATGGAATGGAATGGAATACCTAATGTGAGTGTGGTCAAACAATAAAAAACAGAATACTAATAAAAAGTCGAAGATGACGATAAGCTTATGAGAGAAAAGACTAATCGTATGTCCATCCAACACTGACAGATTTTATATGTTGGTAAGCACAACATTATCAAGTTTTATTTTTGAAAGTTGATCCGCTCCAACAATCCAAAAACCCAAATGCGGCACAAAATACTTTGCAAGACGAAAAAGACAGATTGATTGCGCTGATCATTAGTTGAATGAAAGAAGAGAGCAGGATATTTACGAAGAGAAGGAAAAAATATCAAGATGATTTCTTGCTGACGACTAAAACGGTTGGAGAAGTGCTCATATATCTGCGGAGAATGGTGGGCCATCAGGAAAATTGCATTATAGCGACGGGCACGGCGAGTCGCACTACATTTTTTAAAATTTCAAGCAACTATTGTTGGATCACGAGATGATGATCACCATATTATTATTATTATTATTACTTTTTTCCGTACACACAAGTCCACATCCTTATGTACGCATTATATCGCATCGCAGTATATCTTGTCCTGTCTGCCTGCGAAAGCTAGCAATTTATGAAACCGTGTTTCTTCTTCTCAAATGCAGGACAAGACCGATCTCGTAAAGAACTCGAATCATAAATCGTTTCAAAGGATAAGAAGGAATTATTGCGCGGTCATCATATAATCATACAAAGATACGCAGTTTCTTCTTAATTTTTTTTTGCATAAACGGGGCAGCCAGCGAGCAGAACATGTATCAGTGTACCGTTTTAATTCTGTAGCTTATTGGAATGTAGGATATGCCATAAGATATCTAAGTATTAGTTCGATTTGAAATTGTGAAACTATCCTTCTTGTCGTAATCACAGCGTGCTATCATTTTTTCACGATGCCTCCATTCCTTCTTGCTCAACTAGCCACGAACACACCTCATACACACGATGTTTCTTTGGCTCTCCTGTGGTAAGAAATGATGACAAGCCTTCCATTATTACACACTACTCTCCTCCATCCTCCATCAGTCATGTAGGTATACCATAATAATCTCATGCTGAAATAGTTTTTTTTTGCAGAAGAAGAGAAGCAATTGAGAAAACATGCGAAGAGAAGTGAGAGGAAGTCAGCCATGACCTAACGGTTCTAATCAGGGTTTTTCTCCGACCAACACAAATCATTCTGGTAAAATAGGGTTGCACGATTCAATTCATCCAGTGTTAAAAACATACACATCTACCATATAATATTATACTTACGAGATTTTCGGTTTTTTATTCTTGACAAATCATGACAAAAAAGTTGCTGCACAAGAACTTCTTTTTCTTCTTGAAGTTCCGTTTGGATTACACTTCACTTCATTCTTCACGGATAATCGAAATATTATGCAGAGAGTTTCTCAGGTATGCGTTCCACCTTGCATTTCCCAGACGGCCACACAGCCATTCACACAGACAAAAAATAATACTTGGCCCCGTAGTTCAAAACAACCATAAAAGCTTGTGCAGAAACAATAAACGGAGAACTATTGAACAATGAGAAATTACGACGCGTAAAAAAATGTGAGTTCATAGCACTGGCGTCTAGAACGTGTTCGTACGTTACTCCATACGTGATTGCTCCATGTTACGTCATCGAATAAAAACAGACATAAGTGGTGTGTGTGTAAGGCAGCCATTAGAAAATTACTTCCGCTACGCACAAATGCAAAATATGATAAAGATAAAGTCTGTAGTCTTTTTCACATGGACAAGCAACAAAAGCAACAATCATAGCATTGCAACACCGCTTTAGCAGTAACCGAGTAAATCTTGACAAGCATTTGTACATGTTTCATGTAGTGCTCCTTGCAACATCCTAAAACTCAGTCAGGTAATGTAGGCATAATAATATTTTTAAGTTTCTTGCAACTTCAACCCAAATTCTCCAACAAGTTGTTTGGCAATAGGATTGCCATATTCCAAACAGAACACGGCAGTATGGCACTTTTGAGACTGATAACATATAAAGTGCAAGAGAAGACAATGGAATTGGAGTTTAAACCGTCTAATTCTTTTATGTAAGGTGTAATATATTATCCCAAATAAAAAGTACCTGATCAGGTTCACATTCAGGGCAAACTAAACCCTTTCAGTTGTTAAACTCAGCACACAAAAAGGGTTTTTTTTAAATCGCTGCAGTTCCTAGAAACTATGCAGGGCCAGATTTGTTCCTGGCTTTAGAAAAGTCAATCTATTGTTAGCACAAAAATACTGGAATGCATTGGTTCATAAAATGACACTTGAATAAAAAAGGTCCATATGGGTGCATACTGCCATATTTACTGGATGACATAAAAAATCAGCTCTCTGCTACTTCTAACGAACACAATTTTTACAGGACTACCCCTTTACTGCTCTCTACTACTTTACTATTCATACTAGATTCTCTCATATCAGAAGTACCCCCAAATAAATATAAAATAGACACTTCAGCTTTACTCAGCACTCATTTTTTTGCGCTGCATATCCATCCACCTTTCCATACTCCTTCTGCTGGTAAGATTAATCAAAGCGATTCAATTCAGTTCACAATGACGTTCCTACAAAGAACTCGAAGGGAACACCAAGAAATCTCACAAAGGAACTATTACGAAAAAACACGCTATATTGCATACGTAACTTTTATCTAGCATAACGCAAGAAAAACATGGAAGGAGTTTCCCTTTGCGAGCAACTCCAATTGCATACCTTGAAGTTGCAAGCATGGCTTCATAAAAAATAGATGTAGCCAGCCACCAACAACAGTACTGCATTACCAGAAGAACGGAATGGAAACAAGGGTTAAAGACCTCTCAAGAAAGAAAAAATATAATATAAGAAATACACACACAACACCACCACCACCACACCATCTTCTCCTGCGTTCTCTTTTTTTTACTTCTTGCTAAAATAAAAAAAGGTTTCTCATCGCACTACTTCTGTGCGTATTATCAGCATCACACACATACACGACTCTCCATTCTATTCCATGATGATGATACTGTTGACTGCACATGAAAATCCATTTAGAAAAACTCTTCAAGTTGTAAGAAAAACGTGCTTTGCTTTTTTTGTTGTTCAGTTTTAACACGCCGTGCCAAGCGGTATAGATGCTGCTGATTATTTTTTTCTGAGTTCACATTGCTGTTTCAGCTTGCTTGATTGCAATAATATATTTTCATGACTATGAGATTTCTCTTTTTTGCGCTAACTCTCATCGCACATCGCATATCGTGGCAATAAAAGTGGATGATGGCAAAGAGCGCGTTTGCAAGCAGGATTCGACAGACGGGAGTTCTCGTAAAAAAGTGCATCGCTTCCTTCCCCATCATTATCATCAAGGAGCTCTCTTGTGCAGCTCTCCCACAAACCCTTTCAACTTGTCATGTAGTATTACCCCCTTCCGTCAACTCATGGAGCGAGAGAATGGACTATGGGGTGATGAATGGAATTGACTGAGCTTCAGCTCGTTATTATTATTATCCAATTTTGGAGAATCCCAACATTCCCGAGTAAATAGAAAGAAAGAAGTTACTTTCCTCTGCTAATTTCTGTTCAGGACTGACCAAATCAGCTCTCTCTCTCTCTCTCTCTCTCTCTCTTCAGTGACGAGGAAATCAGCACGACAAAACTCCAACAAGTTTTAGTAGAGGCGAAAAAAATGATGAAAGCATTCCATAGAAAGGCATGCCCAATCTTTAAAGCATGCGACTATAAAAACGTAAAAAAATTGTAGCGCAAACCCAAAAGAGAACTGTACTATAGATACATAGCTTGTGGATTTGTCGTGGTGGTGGATCTAAAAATTTCTCAAGTTGATCTTCCCATTCGGGTCCTGTCAAGTTTCTTCTTTTTTTGCATCTCACCAGAGCTGAGCCGTCGTCGTGATGAATGATAAACTTAATAATCCCTTTAAATATTGTGTACTTACTGTGAAGTATGAGACACGTTTGCTTGAAGCACTTTATCCATTTTCTTTCAATTCTTTACTTCGTACGTGAAGATACACACCGCCTCCACATAAATCACTATTTACAATATGACAAAGTATGCAGGACACGGTAACTAAATAAAAAAAAGCTAACCAGCCAACATACATATATTCAGCCAAGATTTTCATTTGTGTCTGTACGGTACAACTTCATGAAAAAAATCTCAAAAGCTTTTAGTACAACAATATTTGCCAAAAAAACAATGGAGAATAGAAAATCGTTCGTGTTCTCGTTTCTCCTCGTTAAAAAAGGCCAGACCTCGGCGCGCTTTAAACGAGGGAGGAATGTGTCCTCATCCAAAATATAAACAAAAGGCATGGATCTGCATGCAATAAACCGTCTGTGTACAAATTTTATTCTGTGAGAAAGAAAGAAGTTTACAAGACACGATACTACGACTGTGTCATTTGAATTAGATTCGATTTTCAATTGTTTTTTATTTATGTATGGATTATATTTCATCTTGTGTTCTGAACAACCTTATTTTATATAAATGACGTAGCAAAAAAATCCTCTAATGCATCACGATACATTCCCTCAAAGAATGCGAGAGAGAGAGAAAAAACTGGCCTAGAAGGAAACCTAGACCAGCAAGTAAAAAAAATGTGGTACACTTATTCGCTGGCTTTGAGCTCCTCTCAGACTTTGAAAGGTGCTTTCTAAAGGATTATGGACGGATGAGTGAGTGGTGGACAGTTTAAAAAATATCCCTTGGAAGGACGGTAAATGCTTCGCAAAAGTAGATTATATTGCTAGAACGCTGCCACACTCTGCTTGTCTCTTATCTACACGAAAATATGTATAAGAAGCAACAGGTATGAAGTACCTGCTGCTCTCAAATCATGGGCAGGATGATGATCCCCTTAGCGAAAAGTTTTTTTTTACTGTTTTGCTTTTGGCTCGTATTCCGTGATGTGATGATGATGTTAATGATGTGCACAGCACTTGTTTCAAGTACGAATGGAGGAGCAAAAAATCAAGAAATGAAGGCTCAGTAAAGAAAGAAAACATTACGGACACAGCAAGTCTCTCTTACAATGCGAATCCTCCATAGAAAAAAGCTTACGGTACTTTTTCAATCCTCCTCTCCTCCACTTGTTCACAAATAACTGCTTAGCAGGTTCTGGTAAGAATTTTTTGTTGAAATCAATGTGAGGATTTTTTTTACCAGCAGCATACTACCTGCCTGGTTTTTATATAAAAAAACTTGCTTCTCGCAGCCGTACCTGCATACAAAATCATTATTCACGCAGATTTCTTCAGCTTTTTCTTTTCAAAAGGAAAGAGTACATCCACCTGATTTCGCTCATGTTGTCGTTTAAAAAAATGATTCTTTTTGGCTGGTATGTAAAATAGCAAAGAGAACTCAAAATGCATGAGAATTTATGTGTCCAAAACTGCGTGCAAGGATGTAGGATGATATACTGATTCTGGTTTTGCTGGTCATGCAGTCAGATTTTCAAAGAAAAGGTGTTCATGAATACATACATGACACTTCCATCCACCATCGTCATCAAACAACAACAACACGACTTGCCTTCAGTGAATGCATAAACAGACACGTACGGTTCATTTTGGACAACTTTTTTTTATCGAATTTCTTCAGAGGATGTCATTAGTTTAGAGAGCAGGTGCTTTTCTCAATTCACCAAATGTTTTTATGCAAATTGCATAATGGAGAGAATGCAGTTTGTTCTACTTCAAGCTTCTTTTGCGTCGCAGTTGGTTTGCACACAACTTTTGATGCTTGTTTAAAAAAAGACTTTTGAGAGAAGCTTTCAGGTTTCTCCTAAAACTCTTCTTTAGTTCTGCAGTACTTGCACACTCTGACCATGCAAGGCAATGTGAGATCTCTTCAAGTGTTTACAGTAAACTGCTGACTCCGGTAAATGGAATCGAAGATGTTAAACTTGATAACTGCCCACATCAATGTACTTGAATTTAGTTGTATATCACTTTTGTCGAAGAAAAATCTCTTTATTAAACAAGGTTATATATTTTGACGAAACAACTAGGAGCACTCCTGCCAAAAAATACTTATTATTATGATTGTACTTTGCGAATTTGGAATTGTTGGTTGAGGGAGGCTGAAACCGCATTAACGAAAAGTTGGAACAAGGGTATCCCTTAGTCATCCATCACCAACTTGTGTGCTTCATGGATTACTGCGTTTGCGTCCCCTTAAAACTCTGCTGGGCTACACATGATCTCATCAGTAATGAAACACTATGTGCAAATACAAAAGGGAGAAGTGGAGAAGGGGTAACAAGATAAAAAAAAGCAAGGCAACTGCCACAGCTATGGACCTACTTACGTGCCACAGTGCATGCATGTATCATCATAGGCATTTTTCATCATGATATCCATTCCTACGTCACGACGAACTAAAATCTAGGTTACCTGCCAGTTTCGCAGAGTGGTAGTGGTAAGATCAACCTTTTCGTCGAATTTATGAGTATCATACCAACCACCTTGGCTTGTTTAACCATTATTTTAGCGTGTTCAACTTTTTTTTGTTACCAGCCTCCTTTTTTACCCTTAAAGACTGCAGTAGTCCTGAAACCCTGAAGCATGTTCTGTGAGTGTATATATATCTCTTTCCTTATTTGTGTGTCTTCACAACAAACCTAACTTTCAACTCAAGGATCCATTCCTTCCATTCATCCATAAGAGATCAGCACAAACTGTTGTTGGCTCTTTTTTTTTAAAAAAAAGGAAAGAAAAGACCTAGATCATTTTGCAAGATGTAGTCAGGTTGTCTCCTCCATTCGGTTATTATATTGAGCTACCACGCAAAATCTCAACAATCTTTTTCTCTCAAGATAATGCGTAACAACAAAGCTCCACTCTTTTATTAGTTACCTTCCCTGTGATTGTTGCCTTGCTTGTCATCTAGTCATCTATTTTGATTCCATGCTTTTATTTTTCTCTTAATTTCAAAGGAATCTTGCTGCTACGAGTTTTTTTTGTGTTGCGAGACAAGTCAAAATGGACTGGTACATTGACGAAACACATCAAAAACTGCAGGGCGAGCTGATGCAATAACAATAAGAAGCATCATTGCCTCCTTTGAAAAGGTTCACAACTGCCTACTTGAGCAGAACTCTGGCGAGGCGAAAAAAGTAACGGTGAAGACAAGCAAAAAAAGGTCACATAAAAAAGGCTGAATTGCATTCCTGCTGATGCAAAAGAAGCTTGAAGTAGAAATGGACTGGTACATTGACGAAACACATAAAAAACTGCAGGGCGAGCTGATGCAATAACAATAAGAAGCATCATTGCCTCCTTTTAAAAGATTCACAACTGCCTACTTGAGCAGAACTCTGGCGAGGCGAAAAAACTAACGGTGAAGACAAGCAAAAAAAGGTCACATAAAAAAGGCTGAATTGCATTCCTGCTGATGCAGGTAGAAGAGTACATTTATGGATTCTGATTTTATGTTCCTTCGCTCCTCATTTATTCGCATGAGGGAAACTCCGTTACAAATTGAGCGAAACAGCTTTTGCAAAGTAATCCCCTTTTTTTCTGTGCACTTGTTTGTTGTTGGAAAAGTAAAGTGGAGTGAGGAATGAACCCTGTAGGATATCGCATTGTGTAAAAGTTTATTTTTTTTTTCAAAATTGAACATGTAGGTGTATCGTATCGATGATATCCCTCAGCTCGGCAGTGGAATGCGTCGTTCCATCTTGCTACGCAATAAACATCGCAGTTAACAACTTTACAGTTTGCAATATTGCAAATTCATTATTCTCCATGCATGCACTATGTATATATTACAACAAGAGTGTGTTTGTGTCCAAAAAAAACTGTTACTGGGAGGGAGTCACCAACCAGAAAGAAGTCCATTCATTATCACATTTTGGCGAGGCTCTTATATTGCAATAAAAAAGTGGTCGTGGTAGGAGTTACATAAGGGGTTTTTAACAGGCTGATCTCTTGACGCCAGTCCACTTTTGTTCGTGGGGATACAAAGCCTATTACAGTTCTTACGGGACTCTGTACCCTTTCCTACTTTCCAATGTGCATCATGAAATTAATATTTTCTTGAGAACATGCACGTACCCATAATCTCCATTTTGCACGCATCATTAAAAAAGTGTGCCTTCGCAACGCCAGGATTTAGCAGCTTAGCCAATGGTGGTCAGCGTTGACGTTGTCCTAAATAAATTGCCCGGCTTAGTCTTATTTGACTCAAGCGAATTAGTACAACGTGTCACCATTTATGCTCTTTTCGTTCTCTCAAGTTAAGCAACTCTCTCCTTCCACTTTGAGCGAAGAAAATGGAAATGGACAAAATGGGAAGAACATCCGCGTGTGCCCAATTCCTTGTGACGCATGAATGAGTCAGAAAAATACCGTTATTTACAATTTGCATTGCCAAAATGATCATGGAATATGATGGAGGACTTCTTGAAATTCGTCACTTGCGTTGCCTCTGTGTGAATTTCACTTCTACAAAACTATTTAGTAATAAACGGTTGTTTTAAAGGGAAATGTTACATTAATTCCTGTAATTGTGCCCAACTGCCTTGTAAATAGTGCTTATTGGCAGGGATCTTCTATTGTCATCAAATCCCTACCTTGAACATTGGCATGTGCCAGCAAAAGATTTTTCTAGCGGATTCAGTCAAAGTCATCCAAAGAACGACTAACAGCATCGTCATCCCATCATATCGTCATCATTGGTATGGCACATAGGTACACACACATTGCAAAACGCTATTAAGCTCGTCTTAAGTACAAGGTCGCATATCACACTTTCTGCTACGCATCATCAAAACAACATTTTTATCCGCTCTCCATTGTTTTTACTACACACAGTGATATAACTCGTATTTTTTGGTGAATAAGGTAACATAATGGAACTCGAAGGACTTATCTTGATGGAGCGTAGGCTGAAGGCCCCCTTCTACCCAACAAAAATCCTCCTTACAAACTCCAATCCATGCATGAACATTTCTGTTAAAAAACTGACAAGAAGAAGGATATCTACAAAAATGGCCAGCAGTGAGCTTAAAATGAACTTTCGAAAAAGTTCAAGACAACGACATTCGTTAGAGTGTTACTTTAGGCTCACCTTTACCTAGATGTGCTATCATGTATGAATTTTTTTTGCACTTTGCATAATATTATAGCTGTACCAAAATATGTAGGGCTTCAGCATTACATAACGAAAGCAAAAATGCTGAACTAACTGCAAGGACAAGAGTCCACCCTGGTTCAATACGTAATTAATTAAGATTCTGTGTTGATTAACTGAGCATGAGCATGGATAAACGCTACCTTCATTATTTTTTTGGCAATTCATATTATGGATCCATTCTATTTATGATATATGCACATACATACGTATTAATGATAACATACATATAATATAATGACATTTTCTCTTGTCTGCTGATTTAATGTGATTCCAGATACAAATCAGCTACCGTCCCCAAAAATTGTATAATACTCCATAAATCAAAAAAATTAACGTTCTCTGGGGGAACCTACATACTCATGAACTCGCTAAATAAGTAATGGAGAAAATGTGCAACCATAAGTGTTCGATTACCTCATTTACTGCTTAAATTATAACAGGAAAGGTAGGCATTGAAAGCATTATAAAAGTGTTTAATGAATGTTGTGGAACGGAGTTCGCATGTTTTTTTAGACTACTAAAGACTGATTTATACTGAGCAGTACTGTGCTCCAAATGTAGCTCGCACAATAATAAAATATTAAGCAATCAAGCTGCAATAATTCATGGTAATGTACATATTATTGTACAAGCATGCTTTTTTATTATCCATGTAGCACGTTTCTTCTTCGTTTCGTGGGCGCATTGCAAACTGAACTAATAATAATCATCTTAATATATAACTACCTCAACAGGCATAACTCCTGCACTAAAAAACAACGTGAGCAAAAGGGCATGGCGAGAAATCTGTGTACAATTCCAAAGGATATTTTAGCACCAGCAGAGTCGTAGAGAAATATAAAATTGCGTCATTTTTACCTACTCGCCCTTTTATGACATGATTTCTCATAGTTGCAGTTGCATGAGCACTCTAGATGTTTTTATTCCAATCTTCCAAATTTAAATGTCTACTTCGGACTTCATGCGCAGCTTTACACAATATACTTATATATCAATGGAGTTCTGCAATCATCACTGGCCTGCTTCTCAACATAAGCACCAAGTCTCTCCATCGCTGTTCATAAAGGTATATTTATTTTTTTTATCACAAGAAAAATAAGAAAGAATGGCTATGTTAATACTCATGCTATTATGGCCATGTATAACCGTCTTTTCTTGCCAACTCTCTCTTTTGCTGTTACGCCTTGGAACGACTTTCTGAAGCACTATTCTTCTTGGAGGTTGCTGGCCTCGTCGTCGTACAGTATAATAAAATGCGCATGTGGAGCTTGAGCTGAGCTGACTAAAATAATCATACCTACGCAATTTCAGCAAGACAGACTCTCCATTGACTGTACGTATACAACGAACACTGTCACAATTAAAACCTTGTGTCGCTATTANCATATACTACGAACACTGTCACAATTAAAACCTTGTGTCGCTATTACGGTTTTTAAAGATTGTGACATTCGTCTTTCTGAAACTCAAAAGACGCTTTCCTTCAGTAATAAACAGATATACAGGTAAGCAAATAATGGCATGTTTTTACACAATGTGATGACTCATTTTGGACCGTTCTCATTGTTGACACGTTGGAGAAGCGTAGCCTGTCTCAGGTTTTCTTAATGCAAATTATGTGCGAATGTTTGGACAGCTCACAGGTTCGTCTTCAGAAGAGCTGAATGAATGATGACGACCGAGTGGTCAGAAGATTTGGAAAGTTCATTTACATGAGCCTTATAGGACACATGTATTTTTCCGTATGAATTAACCTCATTTATGGAGCTTCTTGATCGAACTCGAACGTTTTGCAGCAATGATGACGTGCGTACCCAGAGCCTACTTAGAAGTTAGCATTATTCACCTTTTCCCAGTAGGCCTGTTTTTGCTGAATAAGATTTGAAGCAAAGCATCCAGCTGGGATTTTCCATCCCCTTCAACGGATGCAAGTAGCCCGAGAAGCAACAGGTGTTTCTCACGAGCTCAGGAAGGAAGGTCCAGAACCAGAAGGGTGTGCATACTTTATTGTAACGACCTTTTCCTTACAAAGTTGCCTGTGTAAATCAATCCACTCCGGTCATGCCATTCATTTTTGTCCAGTAAAGTAAATATTTCCCTTTGTAAACAATTATTTCAATTTGCGTTTGTAGTCGTATGTTTAATACTTTCAGGTAACGAATAAATACAACACAATAAACGGAGGTATATCGCGTGCCACTTCCCTGTTCCTATTGTGCTCAGAAAAAATTAAATGCGGAGTTCTACAACGAAAAGCTTCCTACTTTAAAATATCAATAGTGGGATTTAAAGGCAAACATGGACCTTTCAGCACCGTGTCGTAATACTGGACTTGTGTAAACGCTTAAAAATTTACGTATGGAAAAGGCATTTATGCCCTCCAGAAATCATGAGACTGGAAGAGCCCTTTAGAAACGGGTCTACGTCACGTCTGCTCAGGGGACTTGCTCCCTTCTTCCTCTTCTCAAGTTTATACATCGATACCGCATTACACCACACATCTGTCGTTAACGAAGGGGCTTAATATTTCTTACTGGATTTCATTGAGAAAATACAAGAAGAAAGCAGACTCATTCATTCATCCGACCGAGCATTGGAAAACCGGTAACATTTTAAACGTGGAAAAGCTCCTGACGGGGAACTTCTTAAATGTGTAGGTATAAATATTGTGCCATGCTTGTAAAACCCTTCAAATTCATCTTCCTGACTGATAACCAAAATAAACTTCTGAATCCAATATGGTATTTTATCATACATCCCTGTCGCTTCATATTACCTATGCTTCCTATACATTCTCATGCATGCATTTTGGTGAAATGAATTGAGTACATTATGTCCATCCGTTCTTTTTCAGAAATTTGAGACCAGTGATCCCGACTCCCCACCCAGCGGACCTGAGTTACTGGTTGGATGAAGTACGCAAGTAAACCATTTTTTACAAACCGCATATCTAATCCAGTTTCCTTTTCTTCGATAAATAAAAAATGTAGTTGCAAGCAAACGATTTGATGGCGGGACAATTCCGTAGGACGAAAGTGACCGGAAAATCAAATGCCTTTGCCTTGGCTGTTCCAATAATCCAATAATATACTACATCAATACCTAACATTGCGGCAAGAACTGATGAATGACATTTTATAAGTATTGAAAAATACATCAATAACCACGTCGTAGTGCAAATCCAGCACAGCCTGTCTACCTACATAGAAAGAAACTCGATCTTGTTACTTTAATATAACTAATTAGTAGTTACATAATTTTACATCCACTAAGTAACGCACTTGGGTAATAATTGAAAAACATTAAAGGCTGTTGCATTTATCATTCAAGGCTCACACGCATGTACATGAAATGGATGGCTACTGATAATAGCTACACTATACGTAATATACAGCTTATAACTTGAATCCCTAATACTTTTTTACATTACCACCACCACCGTCACGAAAAGAAACTGGAAGAACACGGATGCACTCTTCAACATGTTAAATCAACATCCGGTCCAGAGGCAGCAGCGGCAGGGAAGACGCACTGGATGCGTAACAAAGGGGAATCAGAAAGACGAGATGAGGGATGAGAAAGAAGGGGAACCAAACAGGAAAAGACGGAAAGGCACAGGAAAAAGCAGATGCGACAAGCCAAAGAAAACTTTGAGGATGCTTTAAAAAATAATATTAGCGCTTCCATTTACCTTAATTTCGACAAGCTGTCCTGGTCGACGATTGAGGTTGAAATTTGAAACTTGTAACAAAAATATTTTCTTCCTTCCCTCTTCTGCTTCGTCAATCTGGTCTGACTTCCCGTCCACAGAAATATCCGAATGAGAAAATTACCAACTGGAACTCGTTAAATATTTTTTATACTGGTTTCAAAGAGATAAAATGTATTTTCCTCGTCAAAAAGTACTATTTTCCAGAAATGCCAATAAAACAAAACTGTTCATTCAAAGTCTGAGATGAATTTCAACTGGAAAAAGTATGCAAAGGTTCAATGATACTGCAAATTGTCCATTCAGGTCAGTGACCTTTGCTGGATGACCTTATTACTGGAGATGATGACCGGATGAATCATGGATCAGAAACGAAAATTGAACGTAAGGGCGTTTCGTAATTGCACTTTCGTGGTGGACTGCCAACTCACACTCGTTTTCCAGCAGAGAGAAATAGTGAATTGACATTTACGCTTTAAAAAAATCAGGGAAATGTACAATGCCCAATTCGCATTAGGACGCCATAAGAGAACAAGGCCACTACTGTGATGTGAATGTGAACTGTAAAATCTATTGTTTTTTAAGCTTTCTATTGTCTATTGTACTATTATGATTTAGTATATTTGGAACAGGAAGTTCCCAAGAGTAATTGGCAGGATATGTGTAAAGAGCGACGTACGTATGTATTTTAAGCACACGTTGAATTATAAATCAATAAAGAACACTTTTTATTTGACAGAACGGAAAGTAGGTATCCAGTCTGTCACATAAAAATAACGTTTGCTTTTTACCTTATGATGATATCAATGTTCAATAATGTTATTCGTGGAGCACAATTTTAAAACCCAGTACCAGCTTCTTCTGCACTAAAATGTGAAACACAAAAGTTCACTATTTTCCACTGTGCTATGAAAAACCAGAGACTCCAGAGTATAATAATAATACTTGCTTCTACCACCGCTTGATGTGGCAAAAAAGTTTTCACAAGTCACTTGTTAAACAATAATTTAATCTCAGAAAGAGACACCAAGTTTATACGAGTAAATTTTCGCAGGAATTGGACTACTGTTGGAAATTCTCCGTAGTTCAGTTTAATGTTTAAGAAGGCACTTTACAAAAATCCAAGAAATTTATCGATGGTTGGTCCACCTTTTGATTATTGTTCTTTTCCACGAAATCCAGTCTTACGAAGTCTTACGACCTGGATTAGACGACACTCCACATCCCAACGTAAGGTCTTGATTATTATTACACACTTGTGCATTTACGCAGCGCAGAGGTGATTGATATGTTTTTAAAAAATATTTTCTAGTACCTTATAAAAATTGTCAACGCAAGGATATTTTTCATGAACTGGTCCACACTCATATTAAAATACATGAACACAAGTGCTCTTTGTTGCTTCGCTGGAGTCAACTATTTTTTGACACAAGATGCATAATATACTCTTCTGAATGTTTTCTTTTCACATACAAACACACACCATCGCAATGATCAACACACGTCCGGACGGGGGCGATGTACGATTATTACTGTTAAGTATGAAACAGTGATACGCAAAGTTTTGTGAGTACACGTTGTTGCTCCTCCTGATCTACGTTATAATTATTGTTGTGCATGGTGCTCTCGCAGTATGAATACATATATGCATACAAAAAATCCTATTGTAAAGTTCTACATAAAAAGTATGATATTGCTTCTCTGGTGTACCAAAAGGTGTATACATACAAGCAAGCGAAGGTACGGATGCTGTTGCCAGTAAAGGTAAAGGAGCTCTCTCTTTTTTTTCTGCATAGGAATTAAAGTCTCATGAAAATACAATGTTTGTAAGTAGACCTACGGCTTGCATCTATACGTGCTTTATCTGTACTAGGATAAGAATGGTGAAGATAATGGTAACAATAAAAAGAAGTAACACAAGACCTTCCGATTTTTTATATACTATGTCTGCCAACGAGGAACGAACGGAGGAAACTGAACTGTTCAATTTTCTCTGTGCTTATATGAGTGAACAGAGAAACGACGAGTCGGGTGATGGACTTGACTGAACTAATTTTCTACAAGTAAAGGCAAAGGCCGACGGAATGGATGGATGCTGTTGGGAGAAATAATGAGGAGCAACTGGTACAACAGAAAGAATAGCAAAGAAATGACAGTTCTATGCTCACAAAGTTAAAAAAGAATAGCTCTGTGATGCTGGGTAATAAAGAGCAACAGTCAGTCATTCGGAGGAATCGGTACAACGTGCATAGAAGAAGAAGAGGAGCAGGGATTACATGCGGAGCAAGTAAGTTTAGGAACCTCACTCACTCTTGCCAAAAGAGACGGTAGAGCATTCAGCAAAAAATATATCCATTGCTTTTAGCTTTAACATTCCTCAACACTCCAAGTGAAATGCGTGGTGGAAAACAGAGAAGTGGAACTATTCGAGGTGGTTGGTCTTTTGCTAGCTGCTTATATGTGTGCTGAATATTATGAACACCGTGTGTTGTATCATCATGACGAAGGTTTTTGCTGTTTTGCTTTCATGATATTGTTGATGATTATCAACTTTTTTTTAGCCAAATGGAAGATTGTAATGTAATATAAAGCAGTATTAAAATGCACACAATCGGAGCCCGTTCTCTGTTGTTGTTTTAGGGCGAACCCAGGCTCCACATTCCGGATTTTGCATATCATGAAGTAATGTTTGCAACATCATTCATTATATGCACACGCAGTTTGGATAAAAATCATCACCGTTTTTCATGGTTATCCATGTTTGATCTGACAGAGGACGATGTGCTCATTTGTACTAAACCAGAGAGTAGATTAGGCATGGAAGCTGCACGACGACCGAAGCAGATAAGGGAGAAATGTGAAAGTGCATTGTAATCAAATCCATTCCAAAATATTATAAAATCCTTGTGGGAGGCGAGCAGTTGTCGTCGTCAAATCCAATTTGACTATAGAGGGGCGTGCGTGGTTCATACTTTTGTGGAGAGAGGATGAGGAGACCGAGCTCGAGTTTATGGAAAAGCAACAAGCAGGGTAGGTCTATCTAACGCGGACAGCAGCATTGCCAAGTCAGCAAATATCGTTTGCTGTGTTGTGTGACCACAAATAAACGTCAGACAGAAAGTCCAAAAGTCGCCCAGGCGCGTAGGAAGGAATTTAGCACGGACAGGAATACTATGTTCCATGATTCTCGTTTTTTCCTCCTTTATAATATTTGGCACTACTGTGATGCTGCTGCCTCACCAACCACCACATACGTAACAATAGTCTTCGTTTTTTTTACAATCACCAACACTACATAAATGTTGAATTCTTGTTATTTTGGTACATACTGGTTTTAGGCTTAACTTGGAATTGTAGGAAATTTAATCAATTTGAAATTACTATTCATGGAATAGCGTCGTATAAACTCCTGTTCTTATTTCATCATATGTGTTTTTCTCGGTAGTATTCTGTCAGTACTCTTCCATCGAGTAGGTAATTCCAGAATGTTCACTTCTTATCAAACTTTTAAAAAGACTCTTCCA
This sequence comes from Troglopedetes dispersus, assembly GCA_027744215.1. Classification (NCBI taxonomy): domain Eukaryota; kingdom Metazoa; phylum Arthropoda; class Collembola; order Entomobryomorpha; family Paronellidae; genus Troglopedetes; species Troglopedetes dispersus. The sequence continues at coordinate 19,069 of JAHZNF010002616.1, forward strand.
TGAAACTCTACTGGAATATCAAATATCAACATCAACAAACGATAAAACCATACATACCTATCTACATTATCTCATCAAACATGCAAAAAGGAAGTTGATAAGCCGGACCCAACAAAGGTGAGTAATCTTTTACGTCCGTTGAAACGAGACTAATAACTGATTACGCGAATTCAATTGCAGCTGGGGCACGTAATTCAGAAATGTTTGCTAATGAATTTATCTAATCATCCAGCGAAAATTTGTACCATTGGCATTGACTCACTTGTTTACCTACACAGCATAATATACACATCTATGCAAAGTCAGCAAGATAAAATGAACTCCAACGTTTTAGGTAGTTAGTGTCATTTTTCCATGAAATCACACGAGAGCAAGAAGAATCGACTTGTTATTCCGCATTTGTGTACATCCACCAAGCTAATAATAATCCACCTCAAAAACAACTTTTCCAGGTACATGAAAAATGCATAT